>NW_019292407.1:0-52746 GCF_000500325.1 Leptinotarsa decemlineata | reverse complement strand
TATGCCATTGATCTTGGCCATGTGGAGGGTTTGTATATTTCATCCTTGAGTTCATAGTCGATTCCAAACATGAAACACTTATTTTGATTGTTTTCAGTTGGAAGCTCCTTGATTAGCACATCTGCATTCTATGATATTTCTTGATCTATGAATTCCGTAATGAAGCTTTTGAAGTTTTGGATAATGAAATTCAGTTAGACGTTGCTTTTACTGATTTTCGTGAAGCTTTTGATCAGGTTCATCATGATGTTCTGATGGAAAAGTTTATTGAATATGGAATTTTAAAAAGCTTCTTGGAACTAACGAAAAAATATCTTCAAAATCGGTTTTCTATTGACAAACAAAATGGAAAAATTTCAGAAGAATTTTCAGCTAGATCAGCTAATATCGTCGACGAATTCATTCTGGGATTCTGGGACTAGACATCTTGTACCTCTACGGATTCTTGATGGACATAAGAAAATGCTCGACGTGCCCTCTCAGCCTTATGACAGCACCAACACCAAGAAAATTATTATAGTGTAAATTGCTGGACTTGGCGGCTTGGTTACAGCATTGGTAGAGCCATCAAAAGACTGAATTAGGCATTTTTGTGGCTAGGTCTCTCATAAATAGTAACGCCGTGAGGACAAGGACACCCAGCTACCAGAAGAAGAACTTCCTATCAGCCATGATAAGGTAGCGGCCGGAAGCTTTTTTTATAGGGAGATAAGCACCCCTACCTCCCGCCGCTTCAGGTTTTTTCTGACCCAGAGGGTAACAACCTTTAGGGGTCTCTTGTCCAGGGATACGAACAGGAAACCTGAGGAATCACCTGACTATGGTGTGGTACGGTCATTAACAGCCTCTCAGGGTGACACTACCTTCATCCGGTTTTGAAAACTGTACGGGAATGAATTGCCAAAAAAGTGAGGCCGGAATGGCAGGAGATTTTCAAGCACAGCCAGCAGAAAAGGGGCTGATGGCTCCAATAGGACTCCATGAGTATTCCAGAAAAACTACTCACTCGGTAATGTGAAAGCCCGGATGGAAGAATCCACAAATTCCGGATGATCTTTCCAAAGACGTGTATCCCGAATATATTCGAACAGCTCCACGATGATTCCACTGGAGGGCGGAAGGTTCCGAAGACAAGGCGAAGAGGGAGGTTGAAGCAATACCTCAGTAGGTGCCCGTTCGAGAAAATTGCAATTGACATTCTGGGACCACTCCCTATAAACACATCCAGTAACAAGTACCTTATAGTTGTGATGGACTATTCCTCCAAATGGCCTGAAGTAGTAGCCTCACCCTACCAAGAGGCTGAAACGGTGGCAAAAACCCTGTAGCAGAACGTAATTGCCAGACACGGAGTACCCCAAAAACTACACTCGAATCAGGGCCGCAACTTAGAATCGAATTTATGGAAGGAAATGATGACTGTAAGTATTGTGTGGCAGCCCATCTGATGATTCTCAAGAGTCTATTTCAGAGTATGTGAATGACCTGAAGGAGAGATTGAAAATTGTACACAAATTTACCAGATCGATATTAAAGTTTTTCAACGACATAATGAACATTATATTCGACAAAAAGTCGCTGCCAGTGAGCTTCAAGAAGGGCGATGTAATGTGGCTCTACCAACTCCAACGTCGGAAAGGTTTGTAACCTATGTTGCAGATACAATAGCGAGGACCTAACTTGGTACCCTGAAAAATAAACGATCTGGTGCACAGAATCCAATTGTTACCCAGAAGCAATCCTGAAGTTGTCCACATAGATACGAGTGCGTACGTGGATCGTGATGCCCCCTCTTTGAATGTTGTTCGGGGCGAACAACCTCAGGGAAGGAGATAATGTTGTAAATCATGCCCTAAAGAAAGTAACACCGGTCGCCGCTGGTAACCATAATTCGATTGTGACGTGACCAACATCACGCCTAACTCGATGTGCGCTAGCGGCCGTTCCAGACATGTCGTTGCTTCGAGAACGATTCTCCCGATGTTTCACGGCTGTTCAGCCACAGTCCGTCGCATATTTTTGATATATACCGCTCTTGGCGGGATCAAATGTGCCAAGTCACTTGAACATTTCCCGTGAAAGTATTTATAGAAAAGATACAAATCCCCAACCTTTCTTCGATGTTCCAGGCTATCAAGGTTGCACATGATATTCGGGTCCCCAATCAAGCGAATGGTTCTTTTTTAGATGGAATGGGGGAAGAGCTCCATACGTGAGAACAATACTCCAAAGAAGGTCTAATCTGAGCTTTATAAAGCATCAAAGTTGCTGAGGTGTGGACAGGTTTCTGGTTCGGAGCAGTGTACCAAGATTTTGAGAAGCAGTCTTTGCAATTCCAGTGACATGATTGTACAAAGACATTGGTATCCATTTCAACCCCCAACAAAGTTATCGAAGCAGAAAGTGGAATTGTCTGACCTGATATTATTATATCCGGTTAGGAGACATTTATCTTCTTAGAGAAAACCGATGTCTGAGTGTTTGTGGCATTGCTTTGAACCTGGTTACTTTCACCTCAACTCGAAATCACTTTTAGATCTATATATGCAACCTCCTGCTGCCCGTGGAGATGTGCCTCCGTAACCATTGTCCATTGTTGATGGTGGAAGTCTTCGAGATATATTCAGGTAGCTGAAGAGCACAGAAATGAACCAAGAAGATTTTCAGTTTGTATTCCGAAAAATTGGTGTCTTTTGTATAAATCAGTTTTTATATAAAACTATTTGTTTTTCGTGTTATTCAATATTTATATAAAAGTGGCTGTTTATAAAGGATTTTCCTTCCAGATTATGTCTGAATGCTCTTTGCATGACCTACACATCTGTATAATTAATTATTTTCTTCCTTTCTTCGGGATATTTCCACATTGTTTGTATTGAGATTGGAAAATATGAAGTATATGGAGATATAAGCTTTTGGGTTCCATTTTGCCAGTGACTAGGTTCGTTCAGTTAGATCTAATTTCGTGCATTTTCAAAAGTGTTTTGAAAGTGCTTGTCATTCAGAAATCGAAGGCTGAAATTTTAAATCGAAAACATTCACCGTACACAACTGGAATTTGACTTCTCCATGATTCAATTACTGAATTGAAGATCTACCCTGGATGGTATGTAAATCTGTGCGATTGAACTTAATATGGCAATATACATGGTTTTAGTCTTTATATGCATTTTTTTCATAACTTCCAGGAATATAAAATATTCAATACGTTCCGACGGTTGGAATCAAAGATATTTTTATGAAGGATATGTAGCTCCAACTCATTCAAAAATGCGAAAAAACTTCATATTCACTCCCCATACTGTGAGATGAGTGAATATTCGGTTGAAGATTCGTGTATCTCGAGCAGATGGAATTTTTATATTATTTTCTAAAATGTCAGTGCTTGAGAAATTCAAAAATGTGTAGCAACAGCAACATAGGTTCTATTTCAAACAGCTTGTTGTAGAAAATAGGTGCAGATTAGGTAATTTTAACATTATAAACAACAGAAATATATAACACAATAGTTCATACCAGGAATTTATTTAATAGTCTTCATCAGGTAAGGTGATGTGAAATTAGAATATCTATGAGTGTTATTCGTTTCTTGATGGCTAACTAGCTCAGTGGAAGAAGTGGTTTGACAGTTGTACAGTACTTTTTTCACAGGTTTCTTTTTCCTACCGCCTTGTACGTACCTACCTTCGATCATATTCCAACACTTGGATGTTTTCTTGATGTTAGGACCATAATTTTTAGTAAATTATGCCCACTGGGGTAACCATTGGAGACTTTTGGAACTCTAGTCACCTCTGTCATTTCTTTCTTCCAGGAAACGATGTCAAATCAATTTAATTAATTTAATTATATATTATAATGGGATCACTGAACTTTTCTGAGACATTTCGAAACGGTTAAACATCAGAAATCATACTAACCTCTGAGTATAGCCAATTGTTGAATTCTAAAGATTTTTTCAGAATTTAGGACAGACTTCATAAAGATCTGAATGAGGAAGTACTCACATGAAATTCTGCCATTTGATGATTTTTGTACAGGTTACCTCTATGAAATAGTCATTCTCAATGAAAAATGGGAGATGAAACTTCTAATGTTTTCATACTTTTATTTTTGATAATTTTTAATAATGAGTTGAAAAACGGCTGTTCGACCAACTCCAAGTACTTAGCGCAGGGTTATATAGGTTATATTTCATAATTTTGCAACAGAATTATTCATTTTAACTGTAGAACAATCAGTATGTACTGATAACTATTTCAATTTCTGGGTAATATTACGTTTGAATCATTTTGCTTATCAAATCTGTCATATGCTGGCAACATACTATTTTTTTTCTACGATATGTTCTTGGTGTACTCCAAAGTATAAATTACTATATTTGAGGGAGATTTGTATGTCAATCATTTTTCTGCATTCCATATTCTCCAAAGTGTGCTCTACGTTACAACTCAATTTGTTTTTTTTCATCAGGGAGATCACACTTGAACCACACTTACATACTTGAACCACAATTACATACTTGAACCACACCAACGCTTGAACGAGATATTATATCCACTATTCATTATTTTGGAGCCTCAGTTATCAAAAACATTAAAAAACAACCTACGACACATGCTCTACCGACTGTAATGCTAGCGTCACAAAACCGTGAGGAAGTAAAACGGTTCACACAATGCTACAGAAAAACTTCGAAGAAACTTTTGAAATGTGCATTTATTCTTTCACCGCTGGTGTACTGATTGCCAAGACCTGTCTCACTCCCATATTGAGTCAAATACAATGGATGATGTTGATGACGAAAAAACGGATGCGTCTTATTTTTTCGTACAACTGAATTGGTGATTCGTAGAAAAAAGTTTGGGAGTGATTCTTTTGCGCAATAGCATTCCTCACAACTCCAATATGAAATACTCTTACGGTAACATTTACTGTTGGTGGGACGAATTTGAAAAACCGACGGTTTATGGAGACTTTTGGAAAAGCATTCCCCTTCACAGCTTCTTTAGGCATGATCATATTGAAGTGTTGAGTATGAAAAAGCCTGAAGAAGCTATTATAAAAGGTTTTTCAACAGTAACTTCAAGAATTGATAACGGACATCTTGTTGAAGCTACATCTGTCAAATTTGTTGTCGTTTATTTAGTCTGTTTCGCCAAATCACCATCACCACCTTACCAAAAGCATTCCGACCAATTAGTGTCACATAGTTCTTCCTAAAAACTATAAAGAGGCTATGTGAGCGGTACATAAGAGATGAAGTATTAGTTCACAACCCACTTCATCCGGAAAGACGAACTGGACGCAAGTACCAACAACAGTAGGATTTGTGACTGGCCACTGTCAACTGAGGAAACACCTCCATTATATGAGGCTAGACGACACACCTCTATGCAGGATGTGTGAACAGGAAGATGAGACTGTCAGGCATGTCATATGTGAGTACCCGGAGTTGTCGTCAATAAGAGAGTGTGTGTTCGGCGAGTCTTGCCTACACTTGTCGATATAAAGGTGATGACTCCAAGTTACCTATCCACCTTCCTGGAAACGACAGGATGAACACTGCGGGCACTATAGGTCGATGAATACTAAGTTCTTCTGGCCTGAATTGGATGATCTGGACATCAACGACATGAGGTTTCAACAATAGTTGCAATTTGAGGGCATGATCATCTCACGTGGAGGCGATTTGAACTGGCCACCGATATCGTGTGATTTTACCCCGTTAGACTTTCCTTATGTGGTTTCCTTGAGTCGCAGGTGTACGCGAATAAGGTAAAAGTACATAATTACGAAGTAATGGGGCGTCTATCATATTTAGGAAGATTTGCAGCTATACGAAAAAGTTGAGTGATATAGATTTTTTTTAGAAGATGTCCTGAAGAAGCTATTATATAAGGTTTTTCAACAGTGATTTCAAGAATTGATCGGAATTGAATTGAACGGACATCTTGTTGAAGCTACATCTGTCAAATTAGTTGTCGTTTATTTAGTCTGTTTCGCCAAATCACCATTGATGAATGAATCAGTCAACTATACGTGCAAATAACTAAATTGTTTTATCGAAATGGGTGTTCTGTTCGGGCAACGTACCGAGCGCTCTGCCCTTTTTACGGTCGCAGTAGTCATCTTACCGAGAGGACTATTCGCATTGTGGTGAATGAGAGTTCAGAAAAGTCTGCAGAAATGAATAAAGAAAAGCCTGGAGAGCCTACTGTGAGGCAGTCGAAGATTTCCCACTAGCTTCTAGGCTACAGAAGGCACTCTCGAATGACCACCATAAGAGTATCGGCATCCTGCCGAGGGAAAATGGCGACAAAGCCACCAACCTCCAAGAGAGTGCTGAAAACTCACTTCCCAGGTTCTATCTTTCCTGGAAAGACGAACTGGACGGAAGTACCAACAACACCCTCACAATACGAATGAAAATCTGCTAGTGCATTAATTGACGAGGACGAAATAAGATGAGTCATATCGGGCTTTTCCCCCTTCAAGTCACCAGGACCTGACGGTGTAAAACCAGCCCTACTTCAATGGGGACTGGATATGCTTATGCCGCACCTGGTTGGAATATTCAGAGCCTTTCTAGCTCTGAGGTATATTCTCAATAATTTGAGAGAAGTACCAGTAGTATTTATACCCAAACCAGGTAGGATGGACTACATCTTACCAAAAGCATTCCGACCAATTAGTGTCACATAGTTCTTCCTAAAAACTATGGAGAGGCTATGTGCGCGGTACATAAGAGATGAAGTATTAGTTCACAACCCACTTCATCCGGAAATGTCTACTGATTCGGCCCTTCACCATGTGGTTGTCAGAATCGAGAGATCATTGGACAGGAAAGAATACACCCTGGGTATATTTATAGATTTTGAGGTAGCGTTTGATGAAACAATCTTTCCAACAATCACCCAGCAATTGCACTCCAGGTATGTAACCCTAGTAGTAGGAGATACTCAAGATGCTCTCTAGTAGAGCAATAAGTATCAATGTAGAAGACATCACAGTGAGAGGAATGGTCATGAGGGAATATCCACAGGAAGTCTTATCACCACTTCTCTGGAACATAGTTCTGGATACCCTGATTCATTACCTCAACAATAATGTATTCTATGCAACTGCATATGCAGATGACATAGTTATCTTGCAGACCGGCAAATTTACTACTATCCTCGACAGGGAGCTAACATGAAACTCTCACCTACAGAGTAGAGCAGTGGGACGCGCAAGGGGTCTTTTACCCCGTGTGGTCACCTGAATCCACACTGCAATAATGAAGACCTATGTTAACGTACGAAGCCATTGCATGGGGACCGAAAGTTCTACAAGCAACGGCCATCCAAAAATTATGTCAAATACATCGACTGACTTGTTTCAACATCACAGGAGTCATGAGAACAACACCAAACGCGGCAATGGAATTAATTACGGATCTGACCCCACTGGACCTGTTCGTTAAGGAGGTTGCGTTAATGGCCATGTTACGATTGCGCACGGCTGGTCTAAACCTCGAAGTAGGAGTGAGTCGATTGAGACAGAGACTATGTAGAGAAGCGCTCACTGCGCAACTCCTGCTGCAGAAAACTAGTAATGCAATTGAACCCAGGTTTGTGTTTAATAAACCCTATAAAATACAAATTGAACAGAACACAGAGTCATATGCTACATGCATATCTATAGACGGCTCAAAAACCAAAGAAGGCTCAGGATGTGGAGAGAACTCCAGATCACTGAGCTTACGGATTGAGTAGGGAATGGGAAAAAATACCAGCGTGGTCTGAACAGAACTGGCTGGTATCTCCATCGCCACAAAAGAAAAAAACAGAAAGGAATTTCTGGCAAAAACATAACAATCTGCACTGACAGCAGACAAGCCCTATTAGCCTTGAACATACAACGTGTTTCCTCAGGGCTAGTACTAGGGTGCCACCAAGATTTAGCCAAAGCCTTGGTAGATAATAACATTATCCTCAGTTGGATTAAACGGCACGACAGGAGTAAAAATAATCGCATTGCCAACTCTTCAGCCAAGGAAGCGGCTGGACTAAGAATTTCAGAACCCAGTGTCACCTACGACCTGATGACTCCGACAATTTCGGAACTAGCCAAATGTTACATTCATGCTCAATCCCTAGAGAGATGGGATGGAATTGAAGTATGCAATCTTTCCAGGATCACCCTGGGCGACCCTGAGAAGCTGGCGCTGAAGAAATATTTGTCGATGACCAGGAAAAATCTACGCTCAACAGTAGGATTTGTGACTGGCCACTGTCAACTGAGGGAACACCTCCATTATATGAGGCTAGTGGACACACCTCTATGCAGGATGTGTGAACAGGAAGATGAGACTGTCAGGCATGTTCTATGCGAGTGCCCGGAGTTGTCGTCAATAAGAGAGTGTGTGTTCGGCGAGTCTTGCCTACACTTGTCGATATAAAGGTGATGACTTCAAGTTACCTGTCCACCTTCCTGGAAACGACAGGATAAACAACTAGAAGGACAACTCTTCGGGAGGATGTACAAAGGGTTACAATGAGCACGTGAACAAACAAAATTGTCGAATTTGGGACGACACCAATCCACATGAGATCCAATAGCGTCGAATGTTTCCCTAAAAAGTCACTGATGTGGATTTTGGGTTGGCGGCATCATTGGTCCATATTCTTTCAAGAACCATTTGAGACCATCACTGTCGGCGGGCACTATAGGTCGATGAATACTAAATTCTTCTGGCCTGAATTGGATGATCTGGACATCAACAACATGAAGTTTCAACAATAGTTGCAATTTGAGGGCATGATTATCTCACGTGAAGGCGATTTGAACTGGCCACCGATATCGTGTGATTTTACCCCGTTAGACTTTCCTTGTGTGGTTTCCTTGAGTCGCAGGTGTATGCGAATAAGGTAAAAGTACATAATTACGGAGTATTGAGGCGTCTATCATATTTAGGAAGATTTACAGCTATACGAAAAAGTTGAGTGATATAGAATTTTTTTAGAAGATGAAAAGGTCTTTACATATTGGAAATATATATTACTAAACTATATTGTATTAGTTTTTTAAATGATCCTTGATATTTTTTGGAACATCCTGTTTGTCCATAATTGCGTAACAAAATTCCTCTTCGAACTTAATTTTGTGAATGGTTGCCCCTAATTACGGGATATTTATAAATTAAGTACTTCTGTATCTACCAACAAAAAAGTAACTAGGTTTATGGGTGAAAATAGACAAAACGAAATGTACTTTGAAAATAATCCATTTTTTTCAAAGGAGTGATTTCATTTATAATACTGAGGAATTACAGCAATTTTCCCGAAAAAATTTCATACAACTTCAACAAGTAAAAAAAAGACACTTTTTTTGTTGACAGGAACAAGACAATCAATTTTCTTCACTACTTTTTCAACATCATATGCTGAAATAGCTAACACGTTTATTGAAATGACCACTGATTCCACTAGTGTTCAAATTCAGTTAATTTGTGGTCTCCTAAATGTTTTTCAGATACTTCAATAAATTCAATGGATTTTTTGAAGGTTTGCTGTAACTGTGTCTGCGAAGAAACATTGATATTACTTTTTCCAGCTTATAAATATAATGCATTAGTAGAAGACTAATGTCTTGCGAAAACTACTTTCGATTATATTCGATTTTAGACTCTCTATAATGAATTTTTCAAGAATTGACCCAAAGTCTCCTTTTTTCAGGCGATGGCCATTATTTTTCATTCGCCAAGAATGCACATTTCCGCTCCAAGCATTCTTCAAGCTGTGAAATACTACGAAATCCATAGGTTGCGATATATAGGTGGATCTAGGCAAAAGTGCAACTAAAATTATTCCATTTTCTTCAAAAAATTCAGTTAGGTGAAGAGATAAATGAGAGACATGGCTATCAATAAATAAGACCACTGGTTTATTTATATTCTCTTTGATCAAAAATGGATTATGGCGTGTCTTAAACACGCCCGAAGAAGCCATTGTATGGCGAAACACGTGTTGCGTTTTTGTAAAATCGTTTAGTGAAATTTTTGCAATAAAGTGTTTTTAGAATACGTTAGTCATGGATTTTCATCAAGTATCGGCCGATTCCATCATATAAATTGCTTTATTACCAGAACATTTATGAATTTGGCACAAAACTTGAACATTCTGTACATTTTCCTGAAACGAATGAATGATGGTCAATCTATCATTTACATGTTAAATATTTATGTTTCTTTGGAAAAATACACTTATTCAAACTACTCCACCATTTTCACTATTCACGAGACAAACAAACTTTTCAATAGATTCAACTGTAGTTCCTAATAAACACAAGAAATTAATAATCTCGATTTTCCCTTATCGCCTGATACTCCCGGAATATGGGTCACCAATAACAAACTGATGTACAATTATTAATAACTATATATATTCAAAATAGAAAAATGTTGTTATGATATAAAAATATATAACTTCAATAATGAAAAGGAAGTAACAAATGAACGTTGATTTTAGTGCAATCCCATGTGAGGATATTCTCTGAGATTTTTATAAAAAGGAACAGCTTTGTATTCGTTATTTCATGGCAAAAATCATAAACTTCCGTAATTACGTACTACCCTGTAATAATGTACTTTTATCTTAAGCCACAAACCACAGCGGTCCTCACAGCCAATATAACGTATGCCACCGATCAAATTCAGCTTGATTTATGCGCCAGAGTCATGGAAAATTGGACTTTTCGGACATTTCGATGTTATATTCCACACATAATGACATCAATAGTTCCTTCAAATGAATAAAAAATTTCGATGATATATCACACATACCTTGTTTTATTCAAATTCCAAGATAGAAAGCGATTAATGAACCTTCATAGTAAAACACGTGTTGCGGTTTTTCAAACTGTTCAGCGACAATCTCAAAATGAAGCGTTACTTGAATATATTATGAGTATTCATCAAGTATCGGCTAATTCTATCACATGACTTCAATGACATTATCCATCACAATGTATCTGAGACCTTCATTCAGCGTTTCTTTATGAAAATAATTCCAGATTAAACTATCCATTTTGAATGGAAAATTAAGATTGTGCGAAGAACCCCAATGGATGCGCCCGTACGAGAAAAATGTCCTAGAAAGTGGTTTTTGTACTCGCCAAGGAGCGAGGAAAGACTAAGTGGCATCGTAAACAGCAAATTGCTCGGGATATATCTGAACAGCCCTGAACGCCTTCTTCGGAGAGGTATTGCCGCCGTTCGTTGCCAGCCTGACAACACGCTGCCCATTTATTTCCTGCTCCTGTTCCGACAACTCGAATTAAGGAACGAGACGGGCGGTTTGATGTTTTTAATTTTCTAATTAGATGACGGAGCTGTCGGGCATCCACTGAAGACGGTTGGCTTTATAATTTATTTCAGTGGAATGAGATATTAACACTTCTTGAGCGTTTTCCATTCCTTGTGATCTTCATACAGGCATCAGTGTAAACTATTGGGTATTAGAGTACTGGAATATTACACACGTCTCATAGATTTGTGCCTCCCAAACGGGTCGACGTAGTATTGAAGATGGAAAAACGTGGCTACAGCTTTTAACAAAATAACCTTTATAATATGATAACAATAATATAATAATACTAATGATACAGCATCGCACGAACTCTTCTTGCATTTGCTCAGATATCTTGCGGTACACGACAAAATAGTGAAATGCCTACTACAACTGATTACACCCTGTTCCAAACATGGTCGGTAACTTCCAGAAGAGGTATATTTCAGTACGATATCTTCAGTATCTTCCTATTCTACACCTTTCTTTTGCCAATATCCTTTGTGCTCATGAATACTGATGGATTCTCTCCTTATATATCGAAAGAGGGTGGTAATTGATTGAAAACTCATCTGTTCCATATATTTAATTTGATCATCAAATCAAATATTTATCCTCGTGTATGGAGAACTTCAATTACGACAAATACATGCAAATCCGGAAACATATCATTTTTAAGAAACTCAGTGAATACAAAAACAAATATATTGTACCTCAACAACATGAATTTATTCGACAGAAGTCAATCAATATAGTTTTCTATGAATAGAATAGAATAGAATTTATTCGTGATTAAAAACATTACACACATAATATATAACATTTTATCAGACTGGTCAAAACATTTGAATATAGTTGATTTAATAATAAAATTGTAAAGATAAAATCTAAAAGCTGACAATGTTAAATGTGTTGTATANTTGTTTTTGTTTGGTTCCGTTATTTTAATGTCCATGAAAAAATTATTGAAAAGATTACCAATGGTTGTTTTATCTGAGATTATATTGTTATCAGTGACCAGTTCTAAAGTTTCTTCATTTTTTATTTTACATCTATTTTCATTTATAATTTCCCAACTCTCCTTACTTATATTATTTGCACTAGTAATTCTTTTGTTGTTGTACCCCGATTTAGCTTGTTTTATTACTTCGTTATACCTGTACTTGAGTTGATTATATCTTTGAATGATAATTTCATTGCCAGTGGACTTGGCTATTTTACACATACCATTTGATGTAGATGTTTAATTTCTTTAGATATCCATGGTTTATCCTTATTTCCTTTATTCCTATCCTTTAGTCTTTTCAATGTAAACACATTATGATAATGGAATTGATAAGTTGAGTAGAATGCATTGAAGCATTCATTCACATCAGTGCCTTTGTATACTTCTTCCCATTGTTCATTCATCAACAAGTCTCTGAAAGCCATCAAGTTGTCATCAGAGAAATTCTGCTTATAAATAAAATCTACTTTATTACTCTAAAAAGAAGTTATAACTAATTCACAGATTTGGAATCTATGATCTGATAGCTGAGTGTTTTCGATAAAAACCCTTGAGGTAGAAATGTTTGCATACATAGCATCGATGCTTCTATCAAGGCGTGTGGGAGAAGTAATTTGGTTTTCCATGAAAAAAGCATTGAAAATATTTTTCATTTTATTGATTTCGTTATTATCTGTTAGTGAGTCAACATTAACATAACCACAAATGATATAATAATAATTTTTATTGTATATATTGCATATAAGATCGTATATCTCATCTATAAAAATGTCCAAATCGCTGTTTGGAGTTCTGTATACAGTAATTACGTATAATTTACTTTTTAAAGCATTGATATTAAAAATACCTATTGTTACCTCGAAAGTTTTTTTGATAATATTAGTAAAATTGAAAGGTTTGGAAGATAAATTATTTTCCGATAGAATACAAACATCACCATGCTTATTTACCTCCCTACAGAAACTATTTATCAGTTTATAATTTTCACTTCACTAGATGTTAGCCAATGCTCTGAGAGACACAAAATATTCGGTTTATATTGACTACTGATTCTTCAGAATTAATCCTTTTTCCATTAAGTTGTTTTCTTGGTGTTTCTGATTGCATGCGATTTGTTTTACTGGAGTTGTTGTTTCGATGCATAGGTGTAGAACTATCTAAAAATCCTTATTATTCCTTTGATAGTTGTGGTGAATTTGGAAGTTAAATCTTCTGTATGCCATTGATCTTGGCCATGTGGAGGGTTTGTATATTTCATCCTTGAGTTCATAGTCGATTCCAAACATGAAACACTTATTTTGATTGTTTTCAGTTGGAAGNAGAGTCTATTTCAGAGTATGTGAATGACCTGAAGGAGAGATTGAAAATTGTACACAAATTTACCAGATCGATATTAAAGTTTTTCAACGACATAATGAACATTATATTCGACAAAAAGTCGCTGCCAGTGAGCTTCAAGAAGGGCGATGTAATGTGGCTCTACCAACTCCAACGTCGAAAAGGTTTGTAACCTATGTTGCAGATACAATAGCGAGAACCTAACTTGGTACCCTGAAAAATAAACGATCTGGAGCACAGAATCCAACTGTTACCCAGAAGCAATTCTGAAGTTGTCCACATAGAAACGGGTGCGTACATGGGTCGTGATGTCCCCTCTTGGAATGTTGTTCAGGGCGAACAACCTCAGGGAAGGAGATAATGTGGTAAATCATGCCCTAAAGAAAGTAACGCCGGTCGCCGCTGGTAACCATAATTCGATTGTGACGTGACCAACATTACGCCTAACTCGATGTACGCTAGCGGCCGTTCCAGGCATTTCGTTGCTTCGAGAATGATTCTCCCGATGTTTCACGGCTGTGAAATAAAAATACAATTTCAAAGAATTTTCGAGCGCCTTCGATTGTCGAATAAAAGCGCCATACATTTGCCTATCGACACTGTCAAGTGGAAATTACAGTGCGGTACGCGGAGATATCTAATAAGGCGATAGACATTCGAATAATAGTTGAAGTTTCAGTTCGTTATATTAAAAGTGAAATAAGTTTGATTATTATACAGTGTAGTGAATTATTGGTAAACCGATATCTCATAAGAGTTGAAAAATGGTATTTGAACTCCGAAGTGAGAACTTTGTGTTACGTTATGTACGTTGGGAAAGGTCAAACCCTAAAAACCCAGCTTGTTCACGAAACCGATCAGTTTATATGTGTTCAAAGGTGTATTTCATTATTTGACGAAGTGTATGTTTTTTCTCCAAGTGTGATATCTCATGAAAGTTGAGAAATGACTTATGAACATTTTGCATAACACTACTTCAATATTCGGATGGATGCAGCTTTGTTGCAATTAACAGGTAATGAATATTAAATTTCGAATTTAGTCTATTATTTACGACTTGACTGATTTCTCTGAGGTAGCAAAATGTATTATGACGTTTTTTCTATAATTTGTGTAATTGATGACTCCAATACAAGAAATTATATCAGATGAAACTCATAAAATACCAATGAGTAAATTATATCCAAATATCAGAGAACACAATACATGTAAATATAGTAGCATTAATTTCTCAGGTGAACTTTCAGAAAATATTCGAAATTATTTCTATGAATACAAAATAACAACAGCGTTCATGAGTAATAATAATTAGGCCGAATTCTGTTCAATGCAAAACCCACATGAGATGAATGAAAAAGTCAGGTATTAATTGAGTGTGGTGAATGCTCTAAAGTCTATACAGAACAAAACGGTAGAAATTTTGACATAAGGCTCCGATTGGACAAAAAAATCTACGATATATCTACAATCTACAAGAATAAAAACACAAAATGAGTAAAGACAATTTCAAAATTCTACACAAATATAATGAAGGAAAAAAATGAAATTGTTTGAAACCATGGAAATAATCAAATCAATCAGAAACCCGAAATATGTACCCCTGAACGAGCAATTCGATTCATGTAGGTCTCCACTCTTGAATTTTAGAGTTTGACAACCCCGATAATTTCTATAATCTCCAGTTTTGAATTTCACAGTTGGCACACTTGTTCATCCAACTAACTCCCCTTCCACCTCAACTACAAACTTTCAATGTAACCTCGCTTTCAGAATCATAAGATAAAAATCAATCAATAACACACAAATTATCAGCAGTATTATGAGGTTAGTGCAATACAACATTAACAATGAATTCAATTTTTCACCGATGGATTTTTTCATGAATATTTCATTTCTGTGACACATCACATCACACATTTAAATAATGCAATTCTTTATTGTTTGCATTTCAGTTCGACAATTAANATTCAATTTTTCACCGATGGATTTTTTCATGAATATTTCATTTCTGTGACACATCACATCACACATTTAAATAATGCAATTCTTTATTGTTTGCATTTCAGTTCGACAATTAACCTATTCCACGAATTCAATAGGATAATTCAAACAATAAATAGCAATTTACAATATAGAAAAAAGCATCACATCCCTGTAATTTATATTCAGCTTCTTTACCGAAAGTAATTGGAGAAATTCCTATATTACATGAAGCCAAAAGGAACTTTCATGCATTCTGAATCGAATTTACATTGCCAGGAAAATGCCTTTGGCATTGGAAACGTAGAATAAAAACGCAAGACACGCAATTTGAATTTGATTTCATTCATTTTTTCACAAATGAGTTTCATGTTTAGATGACAGTTCATTCAAATGTTTGTTCACGGTTTTATGTTTCAAAACGAATGAGGAAAAAGTGTGAAAAAAGTTACGCCTCTCATAAAAATTATTATTTCGCCTGAGGATATAATGTGACGTCTTCTCACCTTATTGAGAGGGAGAAATTGTTGAATGCTTTTCGAAGAATCATAAATAATTGAAAAAAAAAATGGTTTTCCAGTAAAGATCTGTTCGTCGAAAAAAATCCAGTTGACTTTCTACTTTTCCATGCTTATACAGAATATAGAGAACTTTCTAAAAAGAAAACAAACGAAAACTTTCCATAAAGTTGTGTAGATTATGCGCAGCAGTTTCTTTCAGAGAATGAATGGTTGGAAAAAATGAGCTGGCGATGATTCCTCCATGCTGTAAATGGATTTACTTTTGCCAAGTTGAGGCTGTACGAAGTTTCCAAAAGATTTTTGATATCATTCGGGAAATCTGCCTAAATAAACGATACCAGCGGACCGTATTTCGGAAACTGGGATTTCAGTTTGAATTTTATATGAGCTCTGAATTAGAAAATGTGAATCAACCCATAGTTTGAAGTCAATACCAGCAAATTTTTTTTTTCAATAAGTATTCTATTTTTATCAATTGAATTTTGAATTGAGTGAACATCTGAGACTGTATTACTTCTATAGGTAGATTCGTTCTCTCTTTTAGGTTACCGTCTTCGGATAGCTTTCTTTGTATGATTTGGAGTGCTTCATCGACCGGAACGTTGGTGTGAAGGCTTTCCACGTCGAAACTAATTAGATGATCTTCCTGTGTCTGACCTCAATTGACCCTAGTAGTTCGACAAAATGCCTTGATTTCTTCACGAAAGACGATGTTTATCCTTGTAATGGTTATATTAAGGAACGTACTTCCCTTAATACAACCATTACATGTTGTTTTTAGTGATCATATTCGTGATCAGGACTACCAACTTACTACGATTACACTTTTTTCCTGAAAAAAATGTCAGTCCTGAAATCTGAAGGAATTTTGAGCCTATTTTGCCCGAGAAAGTAAAGTTCGATAGTCTCTTACCTAGAAATTTGCAGTGTTTTGCCAAGCCAGTTTTTCGTCAATGTAAACTCCTAAAAATTTGGTACACTTGTATGAGTGTCTAGAAAAACTAACATTGATGAAGGATGAACCATTGCTTTTAATTACACATGGGGTAACNATAATAAGACCTATGTTAACGTACAGTACCATTGCATGGGGATCGAAAGTTCTACAAGCAACGGCCATCCAAAAATTATATCAAAAACAGCGATTGACTTGTTTAAACATCACAGGAGCCATGCGAACAACACTAACCGCGGCAATGGAATTAATTAGTGGTCTGACCCCTCTGGATCTATACGTTAAGGAGGTTACGTTATTGGCCATGATACGATTGCGCGCGGCTGATGTAAACCCTGGTCTTATGAGGCTGAGCCTAAGGCGAGAATCGCTTACTGCGCTACTTCTGCTGAAGGCAACCAGTTATGCAATGAAACCCAGGTTTGTGTTCTATAAACCCTACAAAATACAAATAAAACAGAACACAGAGTCAGATGCTACAAATGCAATAGGCATTTATACAGACGGCTCAAAAATCAAAGAAGGCTCAGGATGTGGAGTGTACTCTAGATCACTGAGCCTAAGGATTTAGTGGGGAATGGGAAAAAATACCAGTGTGGTTCAAACACAACTGGCTGGTATCTCAATCGCCACGAAAAAAATAACCAGGAAAGGAATTTCTGATAGCCTTGAACAGACAACGTGTTATCTCAAGGCCAGTACTAGAGTGCCACCAAGATTCAGCCAAAGCCTCGGTAGATAATAACATAATCCTAAGGTGGGTTAAAGGAAACTCGCATTGCAATGTCAGGCATGTCCTATGCGAGTGTCCGGAGTTATCATCAATAATAGAGTGTGTTCGGCGAGTCTTCACCTACATCTGCCGATATAAAGGAGATGTTTGCAAGTGACCTCTCCACTTTCCTAGGAAGGATAGGATGGGCAATGACCTAGGAGGACAACTCCTTGGGAGGATGTACAATGGGTCACATGTGGCCTAAGTGTTGTGGGCCTACACTCACCCTCCCTTCTTTACAGGTACAGATGATATACGGGTAACATTTTGAATCATATGACCTTCAACGTACTTGATTACTGATCAGTTCACACTAGTTTGGGTATGAACTTATAGAAAATTCAGGTAATATAAACGAAACTACCTACCTATTGACGGATTGAAGTCCAAAAGGTGTAAACTTGAAATAAAGGGTAATCTGAAATGAAGTTATGTTTGAATGAATATTGAAGTAAAATATGAGAGGACCGGCGGCCACCTATATCAGTAACCAGGCTGGATGTTGACGGATTTGACGAGGTCGTCAGTTCTTTAAAATATATGAACATGTGTATTTGTGTAATTTAATCCAAAGCCCTCTAGAGGAGGAGGCGACCAGAAAAAAAAATTGTTTTTGTTGAAGAAAAAGCGAATGAAGAACTTGAGATAAGAGAATTGCCTAAAGCAAGAGAGCTGCGCCCCTGAACGAAGATTCTGTTCACGATGAATAGGAGGAGCCTAGCCAAATACACTCGAATGAGAAGCAACGGCCATAGAAGTTGAAGAGAGAGGAAACATTGTCAAACGAATAAAAAAAATGTGAAATGAATTTCATGAAGACTGGCAAAATTGTATTCCTAAATCGGCTGACAGAGAGTAGAGTACGAATGTTTTTCTCATTTGTTATCAACAGGAACATCAAAATATCAATTAATCAATTGATTCTCCAATTATTTATATTCACAATTCAAGATCTTCAGTGAAATATTGCAATAACTAACTGGTATTTTTACATGAGACAGTTTTTCCGTACGGTCACAGAGATTCAATAATTTTTGGAACCAATGAAGAAAAACTACCATTGATCGCAGCTGATTTCAGCAAAAAATTTTGCAAAAGATGAATCAATGCGGTTGATTACGTTTCTCAAAGAAAAATTTCAATTGCAAATCAACTAGAGAATCTACTACCAGATATGGAACAACAATACTCGTAGATGTTGTATTTATTTGGTTTGAAAATGAATGTATTGCTGCACTTACGTCACTATTCCTTGCTATATTCATATTTTACATAACCTTGCCAATACAAACAGTCATGTCCTGGAGATTATTTGCAAAATATCATCCACTGTTTCTTGAAATTATTACCTACATAATCAGAAGAAAACGCTAGATCAATGACGTTTGAAACAGTTTCATGTACCCTGAGCAGAGATGTCTGAATAGTGTAAGGGGAGCTCAAAAAGCAAAGTCAGATATTCATCCGTTTTTTCTACTGTAATCGAACGATATTCATGTGATCCAATCTGGATCTGGAAACTTCATGACGAATACAGTCTCATTCTTATGGTCAATTATTATTTTGCTTGAATGAGTCTAAGGGTGGAAAAAGAAAGTTTCAATGTTTCATTATAATCATTATTGTTATTAACGTTACTTATTTTGCCAAAAAAGTTGCAGTTGTTGGACCCTGTAGCCTGTATTCGATAAACTGGCAAAAATTGTGTGACGTAAATAGACACATTACCATTATTAATATCCTCATCATAATTATTATTATCATTCTATGGTTGTGCTGGTTGGGCTCTGTCCGTGAAATCCCGATACATTTAGGAGGGCGCCACAGCAATATCAACCAATGACCACTCTCCACACCATAGAGCAAGTGATCATTGGGTCCCAGACTCATGTGACCTAAGCAAGTGCAGTGAGCCAATACTGATAGCCTTGGGATTCGAAAGCAGAGAGGGCATCATTCCATCATTGACTCCAATAATCTGAACAATCATTTCAACTTGGTGTTCTGCATGGAGTCTTTTTCCGGACGATATTCTTCTCGCAAGGAGCAAAAAACTCCACGACAAATATCGTCTTGATCTGATGATCGAGAAGACCTACATCAGGCTTATTACTATGTATGCGTCTGAGGGTGGGAAACGGATAGTTTCAATAAATGCAGTACTTCTAATTCCCCACAAAGGATTCAATATCCCCCGGAGCGTAGGACAACACCAATATATCGTGAATACCGTAAAAGTGCCGTAGATTCAATAAAGCTCCCTCAGGCCGCGTTTTGTCGGAGGATATGAGCAGAGACTACATATGCTGAACACGCTCTGACAGAAAGTGCCTATCAGCAGGCCCAACACCTTGCCTGGAACCTCTTTCTCTATACCCATCACGTGACTACGGTAGATCGAGGTGTCAGAGACACTATCCTGGGAGGCCATGATATGCTCCTCAGTTTCCCTCTTCAGCTCACTAGACCTGAGGAAAGCAAAAGGCAGGCGCTTTGATAAGCCAATATTTTAAAAATTGTTGAAAAGGAACCTATGCGTTGGATTATCTTTGTGTTGCCGCAGGAGTGAACTGAGCTCTGCGGATGGACGGTAACGGAATTGTGATCACTTCGTTGTGGAGTGTTGAAAACGGAACCAAGTTCATCTGCCGCTCGAGCAGCTGCCCTGAAAAGTCAAGTGGGCAACTAAGTAGCACGAAACAAATATATGTGAGTCAGCCACTGGAGCCTATAACATAATGGATTCAGTCGAGTATTCACAGGAATCCATCCAGCTTTAAAAGTTGTACTTGAGCCATGTTGTTGAACCTTTGTAAACAGAAGGTTTTTCGACTGAGATAAATACGTAATCGAATCTGGAATATAGTCAAAAGTTGAACTTGATAGTCTTCAAGGTGAAACTTTACTCAATCTCCTATAATATTGAAATTTCAAATCTATGAGTTGCTTCAGTTACCCTACTTATGAAATATGGGGCTTGTTTCATTCGATTTGTCGAACTCTGTGTATTTTCTAATGGGTTGTCAGATTGGTGAATAATAATTAATATACAAATGCATGCGACTTTCATTTCTGAAGAAAATAACAATCTCACCATTCTTCGTTACAAAGTATTTCAAACGGTACTAATTCATTTTCTATTTGCTTCGTCCGACTTCATCTCAATTAAAATCATGAGCATGTTCTTTGTGTCGTTTATTGGAAATAACTTCCTTTGATAAATAAAACGGTAAAACTCACAAAGGACGAGACGAGTAAAATAAATTGAACTTTGCGAGTCAAGAGAATCATTTGTTCCATAGCAGTCCTGAACAACTACTTACATTTCCGATTCATTCAAAAAAACAAACGGAAAATCAAGAGAAATTTTTTTTAGATACGGGGTGAACCGCATTTGTAATTTTCACCTTCTCAATGTTCGACTCCTGCTTTGGATCCCTTTTCAAGAATCACTTGGAACTGTACTTACATGCTCTATGATTGCTGTGTTCAGCTCTAAGTTCGCACTGGTCACTTTGCTGTTCGGGGCCAAAATTAATATTGTTGGACAGGAATAGAGAGGTAGATGTATTGTGGCAGTCTCTGCGAATCATCTCATTTGTTAAAACAGTTGGGACGTTTTTCAATTTCAATTGCTTCACGAATTATTTTGGTCTGGAGATTTTCCTTCGTAGCAATGGTCTTGGTGTTTTCGAAACTTATTGTATGGTCTGTTTCCTGGTGCTATTTGAAGAGAGATGATGCTGGGTCTGATTTGTGAACAGCTAATCAATGTTCATAGGCTCTGTTGGAGAATTTTCTGTTGGTGTGGCCAATGAAAGTTCTGGGACAGTTAGAACTTGGTAATTCGTATATGCCCTGAGCTTCATTACGTATCGTGTCCTTGGGTGTTCTTAAAATAGTGGAGATTTGTTTGTTAGCAGTGAATACTGTCTTCACGTTATGTTTCTTCGAAATTTGTCTCACTTCGTCAGTAACTCCATGGATGTAAAAGAGAAAAGCTTTTGTCTGTCTGGTTGGTCTGTTCCTCGGTTAACTTGTGGGGTATAGGGTTTGTGTTTGCTGTCGTTGGATGGATCTTTGTATTTGAGAGACGAGATAGTCGTTTTGATGAAGGGCGATTTTGAATTCGTATAGTTTCCTGGATCTGTTGTGGTTGTCAGTGAGTCTTATTGAATGATGTATGAGAAAATTCAAACGGAATACCAAATTCCACATGATATGATCAACCTCATCAGCCACTGCATGCCCAGCACATATTTCCGTTACCAGGACAAATTCTACAAACAAGTGAAAGGCGCCTCAAAAGGTTCTTCTTTTCTCCAGTCCTTGCAAACCACTACATGGAGGACTTGAAAACCAGAGCCATCGACACGTCTCATCTCAAACCCACGTGTTGGCTCCGATACGTGGATGACGTCTTTGTTATATGGCTCCATGGATCTGAAGATTTCCATGCATTCCTGAACCACATCAACTCCTTATACCTTGACCTGAAGTTCACAATGGAAGTTGAAACTAATAACTCACTCCCTTTCTTAGACGTTCTCATCACAAAGTCCAACAACTCCTTCTCACAATTCTCGCACACGGTCAACCGAAAACCTACCCATATTAACCGCTACCTCAATGCTGACTCCCATTATCATCCTGCCCAGCTGGATTCCGATTTGAATTCCCTCATACATCGTTCTATAATACTCACTGACAACCACAATAGATCCAGGGAACTATACGTCCTGAAAGCCGTCCTTCACCAAAACGACTATCCCATCTCCCAAATACAAAGATCCATCCAACGACACCAAAAACAAACCCCACCCCAAGAGTTACCCGAGGAACCGATCAACCATACAGAAGCTTTTCTCCCCCACATCCATGGAGTTACTGCAAAGTGAGCCAAATTCTGAAGAAACATAACGTGAAGACAGTATTCACAGCTAACAACCTTACAATGTCCGTAAGTTATATAATGAATTTTCAAATTAATTTAGACATTATACCCTTATATATTTCAACAAAAATCGAAGTCCTCATTATAAGTTCAATATGATCGGTCGGTTCGACTTGGGTGCTTTGTTCACTCACTCAAAAATCGACCGCCGTGTTGGTCGGTGGTTCAAGCCGCAGGCTGAACGATCGATTTTCACTTGCTATCGTCCAACTCGTATTAGGAATCACACTTTCAAAGGTAAGACCTCCAATTTATTGAATGAGAAGTATTTAAAAACGTTATCGCTTTCGAATTCATTGCAACAATTGAAATAAAATAAAATAAAATCATGTGGTTACCGAAATTCGTTAAAATACACTCAAAACTTATTTCACGTTGAGGTTTTGATAATAAAAAAGGAAGCAAAAACCATAGCAAAGTTCGTTAATTTCAAATATGTCAAATGGTTAGATTAACGGAAATGCATAAACAGTATTACAAATGATTGGTTACGGAGATGAAACCCGAACACAACAGGAAGTAGCTCGCCTATTTTATGAGAAATTTCCTAATTTACCGCCCATATCTCAAAGAACAATAAGCAAAATAGAGAAGCAGTTTCGCGTGCTTGGTCATGTGGGACAGATACAAAAAGCAGCTGCCAATGCAATGAGTGATGAAGTCAAATTGAATTTAATGCTTGAATATCAGGAAAACCCACAAACATTGAGTAGGCAGGCATCCACTACATTCAGTGTTAGCCATACATCGATAGTAACCATACATCGATAGTAAAAGAAATAAAACGCAACCCTATAAAATGATACCTACTCAGAAGCTCATGGAAGCCGATTTAGATAGAAGAACTTATTTTTGTGAGCAAATAATGGACATGTTGGATAACAATTTCATCCAATTAAAAGACGTAGTTTTCTGATGAGTGTACTCTCAACGGTCATGCTAATCGGTAAAATTGCCGCTACTTGTCAACGGAAAATCCTCACTGGGTGAGAGAAGAACACACGCAATACCCTCAAAAGGTCGATGTTTGTGCAGGGATTGTAGGAAACCATATCATTGGTCCCTTTTTCATGGAGGTCAACTTGAATCGCGATAATTATTTGGCACTATTTCAAAGTGATGTCATTATGAGTTTAGCAAATTTATATTTTGATCCAGGGAACCCTCAAGTTCCAATGAATACAATATGGTTTCAGCAGGATAGAACACCACCACATTACCAAGTTAATGTCCGGCAATACCTCGATACAACATTTCCTAATCGGTGGACAGGGGGGCGAGGATCGATTGAATGGCTAGCGCGTTCACCTGATCTTTCATCATTCGATTTCTCTTCATAGAGATATGTAAAGAGAAATGTGTACAAAACTGAACCTTCATATTTGAACAGTTTTATTTGAGATTAGGATGTTGCCAACATGTTCGCGATGAACATTTCGAACATCTACTTCGTTAACGTCCATAGTTATTTTTCGTATTCTACATTTCATTACGTATTGCATATCATTTTAGTTTTTGAGTGTATTTTATCAAATTTCGGTAACCACATGATTTTAATTTATTTGATCCTGATTGTTGCAATAAATTTGGAAGCGATAACATTTTTAATAGAGAAAGAAGAGTCCTTTCAAACGACATATCACAAACCTATGCTTCCCATTTAAAAAATTGGGGTGGTACCTGTCATTCGAAGGGGGTTGAACTTAGGGGTGGCATTTTCACGTTGAATAATGTCAAATTATGATTTACATTTGACTTGTTTCGGGATTTTTTCTAAATGTGTACAGTAACCGAAATAATGAATTTATTTCATTTGGCTTTTACACATTGTATATGATTCCACTTAAGTCTCGCTTGCGTTTACGCAGTTATTTTTATTTTACTTGCATGAATCTTACTTATATAACAACTAAATTTAAGAATAATAACAAAGAATTTCATTCTCCATACTATCACTCCTCACTAGTATTGTGTGGTCGTTAATTATTTTATTTGCACTGTGCTAATCGTTCATGTATTCGTCTTTACCATGGTTTCTGAGCGGTATGCAGCAGTATACTCAAAATAAATCACAATAAAAATGCTGATACCTACCTAGTCAAAGTCCATAGTGTATATTTTAATCATTTTTGTTCATTTCACAGTTCGGTGTACCTACGAATAGACGTCAACAAGTACTCTCCTTCTGTTGTTCACTGATAGAGTCGTTTTTCACAGTGATTATCTTAGATTGAGAAGTAAGGTAGAGACGGAGATATTTACTTTCAGTTATGTCATACTTAGAATCAGTGGACGCCCTCTGTGTATATGTTTGAAGGGACTGATGGAACAGGTGGTAACATTGCCTGTCTATTCTATTTGTGAAGGATGAAATTTTCAATGATTCTTTCATGTACCTGGCTTCACATAAAGAACTGAACATTCTTGAGGATCATCCATCAGAATGAATTTCAACGTTTAAGTTACATAAAGATATCGATTTGGAAGCAAGTTACATGAGATCATATCTCGAATTCATCAATATCAACTGATTGTTAGAGTTTTCAGGATTTTTTTACAACAGTTTTATAGTTTTGCCAGCGTTAAAAGAAGAGAATGCATAACGTGAAGACCGCCTTGGACGTGTCTGCACTGTAAAACCTAGGTCTGAGGTGGCTACTGTTGGAGACTGTCGTAGTCCCGGGTCTCAAGAATCCGAAGAGTCTAGTTGAAAATAGAATTTCAATCTGGAGTTGCAAGGTTCTGTGCATTGAACCCTTGCGTAAGACCCTATGAGACTCCCGCCTCCGTAAGTCAAGAGCTAGTCACTCCAGCTGGGCACAGGTACTGCTTTTTTGCTTCGAATCAAGAAACGAGTACGGAAACGATACAAAATAGCTGCACTCTAAAAGGAGAAATAGATATTGGAATTTTTCAGTTATTATTGGAAGGAAACTCAGTTACCTCGATTTTTTTTATTTGTTGTGGTTATTGCTTGCTCACACTTGACAATTGAAAGGCCTGAGTCCTCAAAAATCCACAAAACTTTTATCAAATTTCAGAAAACTACCAGAAAATCCACTCCGACTTCTGGAATGTCCCAGAAAGTTCTTCTTCATTCAGATGAATATTTACTGTTCAGCAGGTAACATGGATCGTTCAAACTATACTCAACTATTGTAAGGTTAGGTTAGGTTAGGTCCAAAGTGGGTCAACGTTGGGTCAAAGTGGGTCAACGAAACTCAGCGTAATCCGCAAGGTTTCATTGGGGCTCACACCTATTCACACTCAACCAAATAAACCCAGCTTCGTAACGAAGCCAATTAATTTGTATGGTTAGTGGTGTTCCAGGTCAGATGGTAAGAGTATGGCTCTGCCGAACTCTTAAAACCTGATTCGGTTCCCGGCGGGACAGGCACAAAGTATGTGCTCTGCTGTTTCATCATTTCCCAAACTGAGAAGGGTTATTAGACATCGTAGTTCATTCCTATTATAGTCCAACAACTGTTTGGTATTAAGCTTCGAAGGGTGAATAAACGCCTTGGAATGAAGTAATCCTGGAATATTCTGCCAGAAGTCCATGAATTTTGTTGTCATCCAGGTGTTCAATGTTTGTTTGGCAAAGCCTAAAGCGATACCAATGACAGGTTCTGGTCCGATGAAGCTGCCTTCAGCACCCTCCTTTGCAAGGGAGTCAGCTTCCCCATTGTCTTCCAGGCCAATATGGCCAGAAATCCAGATCAGAAACAATCTCCTAACTCTTTCTATCGAGGAGAGTCGTTTTTGGCAATTTGCTACCAACTTAGATGTTGTTCGGTAGGAGCCAAGAGCATCCAACGCCACTTGACTGTCATTGACTTGTGTATGAGGTTGGATTCATACAATCTCTCCGCACACAATTCAACAGCGTAAATTTCCCACTTGAAATACAGTCGCCTAGGTTCCTAGGCAGGTTGATATCTCTGTTCTGGGCCTATGACTGAAAACACCTGCACCAGAACCGGAAGCTGATTTTGATCCATCTGTGAACCAACAACTATCTGCTCTTAATATTTTCTTCTCTCGGAGGATCCAGTCGTCTCTACTCGGGAACAGTACTTTATAAGACAGTTGGTAGATGACAGTTGGAGGCATAAAGTGAGAGGTTAGTTTCAGAATGCTATGACTTCTAGTGTCAACCAACAGTCTGTTGCACTCTGCATTAAATTGAGTTGTGCAATTGGCAATGTGCACAAGTCTATAGGCATTCCATCTAGCCTATTGTAGAGTAATTGTATTGTAAAGTCTGTTGCACTCTGCATTAAATTGAGTTGTGCAATTGGCAACGTGCACGAGTCTATAGGCAGTCCATCTAGCCTATTGTGAAGTCATTAATTGAATTTTTACCTGAATGATAGAATGCTAGGAACATCGATTTCATTGCAGTCATATTCCATTCATCGACTCCAAATCACAATATCTTCATATAGATAGGTTTTTATCGACTCCTAAGTGACAAAAAGTTATTTGTAGGCACTAGGCTGACAAATGATTAGTTTTAGTATTTCATTCAATGTTCATTTATAATTATTAATATTTCAACTGATATTAAACGACATTGTTTTGGATGGAACTCAAACTACCTGAATCATTTTTATTTTCTCTCAGGTGAATATTATCAACTACTTCTCAACTAACTCCTGGCCATTCATTGCCAACATATTGATGATAACTTTCTCAATATTACTTGATTGATTATTCATCACGTTCACCTTAGAGACATTGGGAATTCGTAATAGATTTCTAGTAGTTGTATGAATAGCTGTTGTGGCTAGATTTTTTATTTGTTCTTCTTTTATAGAATGAAACATTCATTTATTTTTTTTTCAATTGACGAAAATAGTATCCACCAACTGAATCTCAGAACTATATACAGAGTCTCAAATTGGCTTCATGATTTGTTTTCATTTCCATGTAGAACTATTTAGCGTGGAAAAAATCGAAGGAAAACGTGGACTCGAAAATTCATCCATAACTCAAGAGTCTGATTTTCCTGATGAATTTGTGAAAAAACTAATTTACCTAGCCATCTTGTCAACCTGCTGGTTGAACGCTGCAATATAGATTGAGAGAAAGTCCTTAGAGATAAAGAAGTTGCTTCGTTCGAGTCAAATTCACCAATCATGGGGAAGCGTATGTATGTCATCATCAGTCCATAAAAGTCAATAAATGATCGAAAAAAGTAACCCCTACGCACAACCATGCTATCTGTCATGTGACAAACTGTGCGACGCGACAATGGGTGACCCCATTGTGTGCATTCACACAAAAAACTTACACACGCGAACTATAATAAATTCTATCGAAATAACAATGTCAACACCTATATCAATCACACCCATTCAGCAAAATGAATCATACATCAAAATTCCTCATCGCAACAGCCACTAATTTCCGGATCATCACCATTCCCTCGTGTAAACCTAAATAACTCAACGCCGGTCAACTAGATCCTCCGTGTTTTTTCTTGTCCCTCTCTGATTGCCCAAAGTATCCTTTGTTAGATCCCACCGGAGATAAATAACTAACGTGACCGGGAATCGCCATAGCAATCAATGCAGACGTTCACAGTTTCTAACCGAACATTTACTGATAATTTACCGAAAACGAAGTCCGCACTGATTATATCTCTTCCTCCCTTCTTGGAGCTGTGGCGATACGACAATTCACGTTGATGGTGAGCAATTTAATTTCATACGAAATTGAAGGAGATTGTGATTCTACCTGATCTTCGATTGAGATATTCTCGCTGTTTCGATGTGATCAGGCTGGGGTCAATGTATTGATAACAATCGATGAACGGATCTTGCAGTTCCTATTGAATGGTTATGAGGAAATGTAGATAAAATGACTCATTTGAATATATGAGATGGGAGACTCTAGAAGAATTCAATCTCCAGTGATTTAAATCCACATGCACTCCTCATAAAGCTCCTTAAAGTTTTTTCTGTAGTGCTTTTGATTCGTTCTCAAAAAATGATTCAAGCAACATTTCATGTTGAAATATTCACTGAACAGTTCACAAAACTACTTTTGCTATACTGAAATGATTCTGATTTGTACTTTATATTGCAGTCCTCCAAGAGAGTGCTGAGATTCTTATGGAAACTCACTTTCCAGGTTCTGTCTTTCCTGGAACGACGAACTGGACGAAAATATCAACAACACCCTCACAATATGACTGGAAATCGTATAAAACCAGCCCTACTTGGAGATTGGATATTGTTATACCGCACCTGGTTGGAATATTCAGAGCCTCTCTAGCTCTGAGGTATATTCCCAGTAAGTGGAGAGAAGTACGAGTAGTATTCATACCCAAACCGGGTAGGACGGACTACACCTTACCAAAAGCATTCTGACCAATTGTTCTCACATCGTTCTTTTTAAAAACTATGGAGCGGCTATGTGAGTGGTACATAAGAGATGAAAAACTAGTTCACAACCTACTTCATCCAAATCAGGAAGGTCTACTGACTCGGTCCTTCACCATGTGGTTGGCAGAATCGAAATATCATTGGACAAAAAAGAATCCATCCTGGGTATCTGTCTGTCAGTTTTAGAATCTGTTTTTCCGTTAATCAGCTGAAAAGCAGATTTTAAATAATCATATGATCATAGATATCGAGGGAGCGTTTGATAAAACAACCTTACCAACAATTACACAGCAATTACACTCCAGGAATGTACCTATGGTAGTAGGAGAATGGATACTTAAGATGCTCTCTAGTAGAGCAATAAGTATCAATGTAGAAGACATCACAATGGGAAAATTGGTCATGAGGAGATGTCCACAGGGAGCAGTCTTATCACTCCTTCTTTGGATTATAGTTCTGGATACCCTGATTAATCAATCACCTCACCAATAATGGATTCTACACAATTGCATATGCATATGACATAGTTATCTTGCAGACCAGCAAATTTGTGAACACACTGTACGATAGAGCGCAGAATGGGCTCAAATTAATAGAAACATAATGTGAGGAACACTAACTGTCGATGAATCCCAAGAAGACTGAGATGATCCTTTTCACCAAGGGAAAAGAAGTTTATCGGGCTTAAAACCTCACGAAATCTTCAAAGGCAAACTGAACTTTTCTGAAGAGGTGAAATACCATGGTATTATCCTCGACAGGAAACTAACATGGAACTTTCACCTACTGAGTAGAGCAAAAAGAGCATATGTGGCTTATGAACAATGTCGGAGGACATTGGGAGGCGCATGGGGTCTTTCACCCCATATGGTCACCTGGATCTACATCGCAATAATGAGGCCTATGTTAACGTACAGTACCATTGCATGGGGATCGAAAGTTCTACAAGCAACGGCCATCCAAAAATTATATCAAATACAGCGATTGACTTGTTTAAACATCACAGGAGCCATGCGAACAACACTAACCGCGGCAATGGAATTAATTAGTGGTCTGACCCCTCTGGATCTATACGTTAAGGAGGTTACGTTATTGGCCATGATACGATTGCGCGCGGCTGATGTAAACCCTGGTCTTATGAGGCTGAGCCTAAGGCGAGAATCGCTTACTGCGCTACTTCTGCTGAAGGCAACCAGTTATGCAATGAAACCCAGGTTTGTGTTCTATAAACCCTACAAAATACAAATAAAACAGAACACAGAGTTAGATGCTACAAATGCAATAGGCATTTATACAGACGGCTCAAAAATCAAAGAAGGCTCAGGATGTGGAGTGTACTCTAGATCACTGAGCCTAAGGATTTAGTGGGGAATGGGAAAAAATACCAGTGTTGTTCAAACACAACTGGCTGGTATCCCAATCGCCACGAAAAAAATAACCAGGAAAGGAATTTCTGATAGCCTTGAACAGACAACGTGTTATCTCAAGGCTAGTACTAGAGTGCCACCAAGAGTTAGCCAAAGCCTCGGTAGATAATAACATCATCCTAAGGTGGGTTAAAGGGAACTCGCATTGCAATGACAGGCATGTCCTATGCGAGTGTCCGGAGTTATCATCAATAATAGAGTGTGTTCGGCGAGTCTTGACCTACATCTGCCGATATAAAAGAGATGTTTGCCAGTGGGATGGATAGAATGGGCAATGACCTTGGAGGACAACTCTTCGGGAGAATGTACAATGGGTCACATGTGGCCTAAGTGCTGTGGGCCTACACTCACCCTCCCTACTTTACAGGTACATATGATATACGGGTAACAATTTGGAACTTGATTACTGATCAGTTCACACTAGTTTGGGTATGAACTTATTGAAAATTCAGGTAATATAAACGAAACTACCTACCTAATGACGGATTGAAGTCCAAAAAGTGTAAACTTGAAATAAAGTGTAATCTGAAATGAATTATGTTTGAATGAATATTGAAGTGAAACATAAGAGAACTGGCGGCCACCTATATCAGTAACCAGGCTGGATGTTGACGGATTTGAGAAGGTCGTCATTTCTTCAAAATATATGAACATGTGTATTTGTGTAATTTAATCCAAGGCCCTCGAGAAGGAGGCGACCAGAAAAAAATTGTTTTTATTGAAGAAAAAGCGAATGAAGATCTTGAAATGGCAGAATTGCCTAAAGCAAGAGAGCTGCGCCCCTGAACGAAGCTTCTGTTCACGATAAGTAGGAGGAGCCTAGCCAAATACACTCGAATAAGAAGCAACGGCCATAGAAGTTAAAGAGAGAGAGAACAATTTCAAACGAATAAAAAAAAATGAGAAATGAATTTCATAAAGACGGTCAGAGAGGTTCAATAATTTTTGGAACCGATGAAGAAAGACTACCATTGATCTCTGCTGATTTGAGCAGAAAATTTTGCAAAAAATGAATCAATGCGGTTGATTACGTTTCTCAAAAAAAAATTTCAATTGCAAATCAACAAGATAATCTACTACCAGATATAGAACAACAATACTCGTAGATGTTGTATTTATCTGGTTTGAAAATGAATGTATTGCTGCAATTACGTCACTATTCTTTGCCATATTCATATTTCACATAACCTTGCCAATACAAGCAGTCGTAGTCGCGGAGATTATTTGCAAAATATTATCCACTGTTTCTTAAAATTATTACCTACATAATGAGAAGCAAACGCTTGACCAATGACGTTTAAAACAGTTTCATGTATCCTGAGCAGAGATGTCTGGATAGTTTGTGGGGAACTCGAAAAGCAAAGTCAGATATTCATTCGTTTTTTCTACTGTAATCGAACGATATTCATGTGATCTAATCTGGATCTGGAAACTTCATGACGAATACAGTCTCATTCTGATGGTCAAGACGAACTACATCAGGCTTATTAGCTTGAATGAGTCTAAGGGTGGAAAATGAAAGTTTCAATGTTTCATTATAATCATTATTGTTATTAACGTTAATTATTTTGCCAAAAAAGTTGCAGTTGTTGGACCCTGTAGCCTGTATTCGATAAACTGGCAAAAATTGTGTGACGTAAATAGACACATTACCATTATTAATATCCTCATCATAATTATTATTATCATTCTATGGTTGTGCTGGTTGGGCTCTGTCCGTGAAATCCCGATACATTTAGGAGGGCGCCACAGCAATATCAACCAATGACCNTTGGATGAATCTTTGTATTAGAAATATTTTTATATCCGGGTTGAACCGCGTTAGTAATTTTCACCTTCTCACTATTTGGCTCCTGCTTTGGATCTCTTTTCAAGAATCACTTGGAACTGTACTTACATGCTCTATGATTGCTGTGTTCAGCTCTAAGTTCGCACTGGTCACTTTGCTGTTCGGAGCCAAAATTAATATTGTTGGACAGGAATAGAGAGGTAGATGTATTGTGGCAGGTGTCCATATTCTGGTCTGAAGATTTTTCTCCATAGCAATGGTCTTGGTGTTTTCGAAACTTATTGTATGGCCTGTTTCCTGGTGCTGTTTGCAGAGAGAGGATGCTGGGTCTGATTTGTGAACAGCTAATCCATGTTCATAGGCTCTGTTGGAGAGTTTTCTGTTGGTGTGGCCAATGAAAGTTCTGGGACAGTTAGAACTTGGTAATTCGTATATGCCCTGTGCTTCATTACGTATCGTGTCCTTGGGTGTTCTTAAAATAGTGGAGATTTGTTTGTTAGCAGTGAATACTGTCTTCACGTTATGTTTCTTCGAAATTCGTCTCACTTCGTCAGTAACTCCATGGATGTAAAAGAGAAAAGCTTTTGTCTGTCTGGTTGGTCTGTTCCTCGGTTAACTCGTGGGGTAGGGTTTGTGTTTGCTGTCGTTGGATGAATCTTTGTATTTGGGAGACGGGATAGTCGTTTTTATGAAGGGCGATTTTGAGTTCGTATAGTTCCCTGGATATGTTGTGATTGTCAGTGAGTCTTATAGAATGATGTATGAGAAAATTCAAACGGAATACCAAATTCCACATGATATGATCAACCTCATCAGCTACTGCATGCCCCGCACATATTTCCGTTACCAGGACAAATTCTACAAACAAGTGAAAGTTGCCTCAAAGGGTTCTCCTTTTCTCTAGTCCTTGCAAACCACTACATGGAGGACTTGAAAACCAGAGCCATCGACACATCTCATCTCATACCCACGTGTTGGCTCCGATACGTGAATGACGTCTTTGTTATATGGCTCCATGGATCCGAAGATTTCCATGCATTCCTGAACCACATCAACTCCTTATACCTTGACCTGAAGTTCACAATGGAAGTTAAAACTAATAACTCACTCCCTTTCTTGGACGTTCTCATCACAAAGTCCAACAACTCCTTTTCACAATTCTCGCACACGGTCAACCGAAAACCTACCCATACTAACCGCTACCTCAATGCCAAGTCCCATAATCATCCTGCCCAGCTGGATTCCGATTTGAATTCCCTCATACATCGTTCTATAAGACTCACTGACAACCACAATAGATCTAGGGAACTATACGAGCTGAAAGCCGTCCTTCACCAAAACGACTATCCCATCTCCCAAATACAAAGATCCATCCAACGACACCAAAAACAAACCCCACCCTAAGAGTTACCCGAGGAACCGATCAATCATACAGAAGCTTTTCTCCCCCACATCCATGGAGTTACTGCAAAGTGAGCCAAATTCTGAAGAAACATAATATGAAGACAGTATTCACAGCTAACAACCAAATCTCCACTATTTTAATAACACCCAAGGACGCGATACGCGATGAAGCACAGGGCATATTCGAAATACCATATTGGAGCTGTCCCAGAACTCACATCAGCCAAACCAACAGAAGAATTTCCAACAGAGCCAGTGAACATGAACTACCTGTTCGCAGATCATACCCAGCATCATCTCTCTTCAAACACCACCAGGAAACATGTCACACAATAAGTTTCGAAAACACCAAAACCATTGCTACGGAGTAAAATCTTCAGGCCAGGATAATTCGTGAAACAATCGAAATTGAAAAACGACTCAAATACCTTAACAACCAAGATAATTTGCAGATACCACCACAGGCATGGAGGTCATTGTTGTCATGCGAGATACCTGAAAATAACTCAGGTACCCGTTCCGGCAGATCGGACATCTGCCACAATACATCTACCTCTCTATACCTGTCCAACAATATGAATTTTCGCTCCGAACAGCAAAGTGACCAGTGCGATCAGAGCTAAACACAGCCAGCATAGAGCTAGTGAAGAGACTTAGGGAAGATTGCGACCTCGTTCTCGAGTCATGTAACTACAGTTCCGATTGATTCTTGAAAATGGGTCCAAAGCAGGAGCCAAAACGTCGAGAAGATGAAAATTACAGACGCAGATCAACCCGTGGACCAAACACTTCATGAATTCAATCTTAAATAGATCGGTGTACTGAAATTGAAGATCGATTAAGTGTTGTTGAAGTTTTTATGGAAACTAAGTTTCATCAAGATATTTTCATTTTCCATCACCTATAATGTTATCATCATAGAGATGGTTCAAAATGTGAACCATTCAGGTCCATACAGAAGTATAAGCGATTTTCGAAATGTCTTCGCACATTTATCAACATTTCTGGAGTCACTGCTTACTAGAATTTGAAACGAAATGAAATTATGAAATAATTGATGGAAAAAATTACAGAAAATAATAAAATAACAAAATGGAAACGATATATTGCACGACGTAGCTGATTTCAGGTACTAAACGTCTCCCCACTCCCCCCCTTTCCTCCTAGTTTCCAGTGCACTGCAACGTTGACTGTTTCACTATCAGTGGCTTTCATTTATCCACTCTAATCTAAATGAATGTGTCACTGCTCAGGATGAATGCAGCTTCTTTGGACTTTCTATTGAACCAACGTTTGTGGAAATTCGAGCTTTGAACCGTTGAATGGTTTTTCGTGTGCTTATAGTTTTATCAACTGCCTCTTGATTCCACCGACATGAAATATGTTGTTACTACATGGTGTCCGGTAAATACAATTATTGCAATCGCAGCCAGCGTTTGATCACTTGGTTTACATAAGCCTGCTACGAATGGTGTTCTCCCAGGTTCTTAAGTTGAATTTAGACCTCATTCTGATTATTTTCAGTATTTTCAGTAGTTTCAACATTCATTTCACTTTTATTTATGTCATGTCCCTGTTAACAACCTCTCAGATAAACTTGTAACATTCACCCTGTAGATACTTGATTACTTTTTTTCGTAACGTAGTGGGGGCTACTTTGAATGCCCAGGCTAGTCAGTAGAGAACGGTGTGAGTTCTTTGGAAAACTTTGCTAGTTTCTGATTTTTAATGTGTCAAGCAAGTGAAAATATGAATGTTGAATATTTGAATGGCTGGGCGCTAGCATTTTTTTTGTTTTATGATGGAAAAAAATACAAAATACCATTACAAGGATAGTAATAAAAACTTTCTTCTGTGATCAGGTGAGCAAGAAAATCATATATACCGGGTGTCAACGAATCTATTAGACAAGTCATAACTTCTAGACTATTAGGTGTATCAAAACGAGATTTGGTACAGATAAATGATATATGGAGAGGAGAGTTTTCACATATTTTTCACTTTCCGGTCACTTCCGGTTTCAGCGGAAATGGCTCCGGTTCTGAATTTTTAAATGGAACACCCTGTATATTGTCTTCATTACGTATCGTGTCCTTGGGTGTTCTTAAAATAGTGGAGATTTGTTTGTTAGCAGTGAATACTGTCTTCACGTTATGTTTCTTCGAAATTCGTCTCACTTCGTCAGTAACTCCATGGATGTAAAAGAGAAAAGCTTTTGTCTGTCTGGTTGGTCTGTTCCTCGGTTAACTCGTGGGGTAGGGTTTGTGTTTGCTGTCGTTGGATGAATCTTTGTATTTGGGAGACGGGATAGTCGTTTTTATGAAGGGCGATTTTGAGTTCGTATAGTTCCCTGGATATGTTGTGATTGTCAGTGAGTCTTATAGAATGATGTATGAGAAAATTCAAACGGAATACCAAATTCCACATGATATGATCAACCTCATCAGCTACTGCATGCCCCGCACATATTTCCGTTACCAGGACAAATTCTACAAACAAGTGAAAGTTGCCTCAAAGGGTTCTCCTTTTCTCTAGTCCTTGCAAACCACTACATGGAGGACTTGAAAACCAGAGCCATCGACACATCTCATCTCATACCCACGTGTTGGCTCCGATACGTGAATGACGTCTTTGTTATATGGCTCCATGGATCCGAAGATTTCCATGCATTCCTGAACCACATCAACTCCTTATACCTTGACCTGAAGTTCACAATGGAAGTTAAAACTAATAACTCACTCCCTTTCTTGGACGTTCTCATCACAAAGTCCAACAACTCCTTTTCACAATTCTCGCACACGGTCAACCGAAAACCTACCCATACTAACCGCTACCTCAATGCCAAGTCCCATAATCATCCTGCCCAGCTGGATTCCGATTTGAATTCCCTCATACATCGTTCTATAAGACTCACTGACAACCACAATAGATCTAGGGAACTATACGAGCTGAAAGCCGTCCTTCACCAAAACGACTATCCCATCTCCCAAATACAAAGATCCATCCAACGACACCAAAAACAAACCCCACCCTAAGAGTTACCCGAGGAACCGATCAATCATACAGAAGCTTTTCTCCCCCACATCCATGGAGTTACTGCAAAGTGAGCCAAATTCTGAAGAAACATAATATGAAGACAGTATTCACAGCTAACAACCAAATCTCCACTATTTTAATAACACTCAAGGACGCGATACGCGATGAAGCACAGGGCATATTCGAAATACCATATTGGAGCTGTCCCAGAACTCACATCAGCCAAACCAACAGAAGAATTTCCAACAGAGCCAGTGAACCTGAACTACCTGTTCGCAGATCATACCCAGCATCATCTCTCTTCAAACACCACCTGGAAACATGTCACACAATAAGTTTCGAAAACACCAAAACCATTGCTACGGAGTAAAATCTTCAGGCCAGGATAATTCGTGAAGCAATCGAAATTGAAGAACGACTCAACTACCTCAACAACCGAGATAATTTGCAGAGACCACCACAGGCATGGAGGTCATTGTTGTCATGCAAGATACCTGAAAATAACTCAGGTACCCGGTCCGGCAGATCGGACATCTGCCACAATACATCTACCTCTCTTTACCTGTCCAACAATATGAATTTTCGCTCCGAACAGCAAAGTGACCAGTGCGATCAGAGCTGAACACAGCCAGCATAGAGCTAGTGACGAGACCTGGGGGGAAGGGAGATTGCGACCTCGTTCTCGAGTCATGTAACTTCAGTTCCGAGTGATTCTTGAAAATGGGTCCAAAGCAGGAGCCGAAACGTCGAAAAGATGAAAATTACAGACGCAGTTCAACCCGTGGACCTAACACTTCATGAATTCAATCTTAAATACATCGGTGTACTGAAATTGAAAATCAATAAGGTGTTGTTGAAGTTTTTATGAAAACTAAGTTTCATCAAGATATTTTTATTTTCCATCACCTATAATGTTATCATCATATAGAAGGTTCAAAATGTGAACCATTCAGGTCCATACAGAAGTATAAGCGATTTTCGGAATGTCTTCGCATATTTCTCAACATTTCTGGAGTCACTGCATACTAGAATTGGAAACGAAATGAAATTATGAAATAATTGATGGAAAAAATTGCAGAAAATAATAAAATGAAGAAATTAAAACGATATATTGAACGACGTGGCTGATTTCAGGTACTCAACGTCTCCCCACTCCCCCCTTTCCTCCTAGTTTCCAGTGCACTGCAACGTTGACTGTTTCACTATCAGTGGCTTTCATTTATCCACTCTAATCTGAATGAATGTGTCACTGCTCAGGATGAATGCAGCTTCTTTGGACTTTCTATTGAACCAACGTTTGTGGAAATCCGAGCTTTGAACCGTTGAATGGTTTTTCGTGTGCTTGTAGTTTTATCAACTGCCTCTTGATTCCACCGACATGAAATATGTCGTTACTACATGGTTTACTACATGGTTACAATTATTGCAATCGCAGCCAGCGTTTGATCACTTGGTTTACATAAGCCTGCTACGAATGGTGTTCTCCCAGGTTCTAAAGTTGAATTTAGACCCCATTCTGATTATTCTCAGTATTTTCAGTAGTTTCAACATTCATTTATTCATTTCACTTTTATTTAAGTCATGTCCCTGTTAACAACCTCTCAGATAAACTTGTAACATTCACCCTGTAGATATTTGTTTGAAGGTGATTGACAATGTTTTGTGATGAATTTCACTAGTTCGGACTTCCATTGTCTATTATATAAAAATCAAATCATTTTATATAATAGACAATGGAAGTCCGAACTAGTGAAATTCACCCTGTAGATACTTGATCACTTTTTTTTGTAACGTAGTGTTGTAAATTTAAATTTTTTGTTTAATTGTATTTTGTATTTTTTACCTATGTATTTTTTATTTCAACCACATACAGGGGTATACTCCTCAGTGGTATTGTGATTTATTCATCACTCCTGTAAATATTGTATTTTTTGCTGTACTTTACAAAGATGAATAAAGAATACTAATCTTCTCTCCTTACCTATCTTCACGTTACTAGTGAACCAAAGATGGCTTATGCTAGGAGGAACACTTGCCGATACCGGTTACATGGAATTCATAGATGTCACATTTTATCATGTCATGAATACAAGGAAATGACGGTAACGAATATATCGTTATATTTCATAGCTCTTTTATGGATTTAGAAACAGAAACTTGTGTACCAATTTTGAACTTCATACCTTCTGAATAATGAAGTAATGAAATCCGTTAAAATATTGGAAGTTCAATGCTCTTCTATATCATGAACGAAGCATTCCAGAATCCCGTATTCATCATAGTGTTATTTTCAAAATCATTCATGAAATCTCCCAAAATAATTATTTACGTGAAAATCAGGAATACTCTCTGAATACCTTGTAATTACACCAATAATAATTGTTTTGATAATCAATGCAGTAGAACAGAAAACAAATAATGGAAGCTATATACATTACATGTCAGCATGATGAATTAATAAATGCATGAATGTTTGTCAGACTCTGTCAACAATGTCAATATTCTCCTAGCCTAAATGGTTCTCAATTGAATTCGGTATATCAGAGTTGAATTATGAGAGCGGACTAATGTATAAACACGTTAAAATCGAATCCAAGTTGTATTTGGGGCATTCGGTTGTTCCTGTGGCATACTATTTAGAATTCATTACCAAATGCCATTCATGCAGATCAAAGGTTCTTTCCCTGTACTGCATTAAAACTGTAATAATTTCTGTACTCAGCTTCATTATTCTCCTAAAGGTTAAGGCCAGAACTTGCTAAACTTATTTTGTCTAACGTCCATTCTGAGAACTCAGTTATTTCTTAGTTATTTCAATAACATATCAGTCTCGCCTGGAGTTTAATTGAACCTGTATTCTGAACAAGACTTTCACCACCAGAGAGGACAATAATAATGCAACTTCACAATATTGAGAGTATCTTCCATTCAAAATCATCAATAATCAACATTTATTTTGAAATTAATCTGATGTGAAAGACGAATCTGATAATTTTCAACAAGTTGATTAATAATATCAGGTTCCAATCGGCTGAAAACAGCCGCAAGTCGCCGCGTTCGATAACGTGCAAATAATTTCTCTTTTTAATAAGCTTTTATTAGCTACACTTGTATGTTTGTTTGTAACCGACTCCTTTGGACTTGATTGTGACTAACTTTGAACGGACAGATTTATTTTAAACTTTGTACACTTATTAGGAATCGGTGACAATTCAATAATTTCATAAGATACACTTCATGTTGTTGATGAGGTCAGAAACCTTGGCGTTTTATTTGATTCTAATATGAGGTTTGAAAAACACACCAACAAACTCATTCAACTAGCCTATGCCTCCCTCAAACTGATATATGGTAAAAGGCACTGCCTATCAATTCAACTGAAAAAAATGTTGTATGAGAGCTTAGTACTAGCACAATTGAATTTTGAAGATACTCTTTATGCGCCGAACTATAAATAAAAAAATCAGAAAGTCCAGAATTCTTGTTTGAGACTTATATATGGAATAAGAAAAAGAAACAGAATATCTCACAAGCTTAAAGAAGTTGGATGGCTAAATATGGAGAATATAAGAAAACTACATGCTGCCTGCTTCTATCATAAGATTCTCTTATATAAAATCTCTTCGTACTTGCATAAGGAAGTAACGTTTCGAACCGATGTTCATAATATTATCATCAGGTTCAAAGGCTCTTCAATACCCCCCCATTTTCAAAACTCAATTATTCAAACGATCCTTCAGTTACCAGATAGCTTAAGTATTCAATGCTATTCCTGAACTTTTAAAAAAGCTGCCACCCTCTCAGTTTGAAATCAAATTAGATTTTTTTTAACAAAATCAATAACGTGATGAACTTTCACCATTCCGCTTTTCTATCTTATTCTATTTTTGCTCCTCTTTGAGCAATTTATGACCAATGATAGTTTGCTTAGTTTTGGATCATCGCCAGTCACTGATCTTTATTCATGTATTCATATACTTATGTTAATTCAATGCTACTTTGATACCCATGCAGATACTTTTTCAAGTTAAATGGAAGAACAGTTTGGCAGTCATTTGCGTAGCTGCGAAAATTGAACTTTGCCTCCTACTTTAAATTTATATATGTAGTGGTCAGTCGGTAGCCAAGCGGTTCGGCGTGGGTGCTTTGTTCACTCACTCGAATTGACTGCCGTGTTGGTCGGTGGTTCAAGCCCTAGTCTGAACGATCGATCTTCACTTGCTACCGTCCAACCCGTGTTAGGAATCACACGTTAAAAGGTAAGAACTCGTTAATCCTTAGCTCGCACAAGTTTCGACTTCTGAGGGTTGTCGTTCGTAGGGGTGCGACAGCTGGTTAACGGAAAAACAGATTAAACAGGACAGACAGACAGACAGACAGTTAAAACTTGATATTGTGATTTTTTTTGTGGTTGTAGTAATGAAGATGTTTAATTATAGATGGGTCCACGTGTTCGTTTCGTCTTCGAGAAAACACCAAATTCAATATTTTTTTTGTACGGGAAATAAAAATCAGTTCTTTTGCCGACCATTCCACGGATATAAAATACATAAATGAAATTTCCCAATTTTCAAAACGTTACTCAATATTCTCAATTCAACCGATTTTGCATCTCTTGCAGGTACTTCCTATTTTGACAGTTCTCTCCCTGCAGTGTGAAACTGCTCAACCCGTATTTTTATTTCTACCCACACATTACATTCTTGGATTCCATTTCGTTTCCACTGATGGCCCTAATTAGTTGGGAAATGAACACAACAATCATTCCTAGAATGTTTTTTTTATCTGTTCGTTGAATCCCAAGCTATTTTCAGATGAAACAACTTATTGAGTTACGACTAAATGTGAAAACTCAACCAGTTCCCGACGTGGATTCCCAATTCCCGTAACGATGCTATGACAATTTCGGTGCCTCTTCCATTTGACGAATAATGTGAATCCGAGGAAACATACCATGTGAATAATACGCGCTTTTGAAATTTCTATTTCGAAATAATCAAGGAATTCGCAAACTAACTTTCCGAATATAGCGCTCGGCGGAGCACATAAATTTACGCAAAGCTTTGAAACCACATTCCCCACATTCGCCATAAAACTAAATCAATCATGTATGAAAGTAGGTTATGTAAGTCTTGCCGCCACATAGTTCCTCAACTCTGTGGCGGATGAGATTCCTCGACCCGTGGTGGAAATGCTACTCGAATTATTCCAGCTACGGGGCGAATTCAATGAATTCTATAAACAAACCCCAAAGTAATGCCATGTAATCTATTCCAGTTTCAAAACCTCCCCAACATGAATTCGCCCCAAAAATGCTTCAATACAAATCACAGTAGAATTTTGAGACCTATGTTTAGTTATTATCAATTATTAGTCTTTCCACTTTCGTTCCAGTAGCGAAAATTCTCATGTAAGTAGACGAGATGTACCTGCTACGAGGTCAACTGAATATTGGAGCAATTTCATCAAAAGTAGTAATAGAAATGTTTGTTGTGCAACTGGCTTTTGGTTCAGATCACGATCTTACATTCGATCTGGTCTCCAACCGAAGCCAAAAAATCGAATATATGAAATATTCGAGCATCAAGAATAAATAAAGATATAAAGACCTAACGGAAATTTCAAATAATTTCTTTAAAAGTAGTAGTGGAAAGCCTTAAATATAAAGGTATACATCTGTTATACGGGGTATAAATTCAATAACATACCAACCTCTATAATATGGCCATTAACGAAAATATGTAAAAACGCATCGAACTCATTTTTGTGCGCTAGTTTTCAATTGAAATACATGAATTCTCTTGCGGGGGCAGACACAACTGATACCTCATTAGGAATGATACTCTAGAAAGAATTTGATTTCCAGTTATGAGAAATCATCGACTTGATGTTAATGATAGACACTACTTTGCATTTATGAGTGGCCCGAATAGCCCGAAACCGGTCTGCAAGTGTGTTCCAGTGATTGAAAATCGATTCCGGCAGGTGTATCTCCAACAGCATATGCAGGAATAACTTCAGTAACACCTGTTGGATATAATACCAATCCACCCAATTCCTTCAGACCAATTTCTCCTAAATGTGATCCATGCAAAATTCTCGAGAAAATGTTTGATAAACGCATAGACTGGTACTTAGAATCGCACAACCTCTCAACTTCAGAACAGGCAGGTTATCGATCAAACAGATGCACATTAGATAACTTGGTTACTTCACATACAGACATCTCACAAGCTTTCGAAAGTAAAAAAAAAACCTGATTGCCGTTAGTCTAGATAATGACACCGCCTTCGACACGATTCGCAAAACTAAAATTTTCGAAAAACTCATAGACTTTGGACTAACTAACGTCTACAAAACTTCTCTTAGCCAAAAGATCTATTGAAGTTGTTACAAATGGGCAGTCATCTATACCGCATTTTCCAGAAAACGGAGTCCCACAAGGCTCGGTTCTTAGCACCACTTTATTCCTGATGATTATCAACGTACTTCGATAAATTCACCCGTCAAATATGTATTATACGTCGACGACCTCATCTTCTACTGCCAAAGCAAAGCCACGGTCAATATTTGCACCTTACTTCAGAAGGCCCTAGACAGCATCCACAATTGGTCTCTCAAATCCTAGTTTCACTTTTCAACAATCAAATCTAAAGTGATCCAGTTTAGCAAAATACTTAATCCTTCACCTCCACAACTAGATTTCAGTGGGGACCAGCTACAAGTGGTTGATCAACATAGATTCTTGTCAGTTATCTTTGATAAAAGACTCACATGGAGACAACATATTCTGGTGACGAATGCCAAATGTCTGAATCGTATCAACATTTTAAAATCATCAGCTCATCACAAATGGGGAGCAGAAGACAGAATACTAATACGGACTTAAAGATCATTAGTCCGCTGCAAACTGGATTACGGAAGTATCCTTTATATGAATGCCTGCAAAACATACCTCAAATACCTTGACATAATCCAAACCACAGCACTACGAATATGTCTGGGTGTATTCAGATCCAGTCCGATGGAAAGCATTCATATTGGATCCTCTGAACCATCTCTCTTTACACGACGAAAATACCAACTGTTATCCTCTTTCTCCAGGGTATCTGCTTACCCGGTATTTGAATTAATTAATTCCATACAACCAGTTCCCAAAAATAGACCCACCTACACAATTATTATACCCTATCTCAAGAAATACCAACTTCTTTAAAACTTTCTAAAACTCCACCATGGACCAAAAAACTGCCATTTTTGAATACATGTTCAAGCAACTACAATAAACACGATACACGATAAACACGTAGTCTTCATACACATATTCAGAGAACTGATAAATAACCAGCAATTCGACAAAATCCTTCATACTGACGCATCCAAAGAAATTAATGGTACCCGATATGCTGTTACTACACTCGATACAATAATAGCAACATACAAACTTCCCAATTTCTGTAATATACACACAGCTGAACTATATGGAATACTACAAGTGTTGAGGTCTCCAGTACAAGATAATAGTAAACTTGTCATATGCACAGACTCCTTTCCGTCAATATTCTCTATCAAAAATAGTTACTCACATTATCCTTTGGTTCAATATATCCTCGACATCTGCCACCATCAGAGGTGGTGCTTGTGAATATCATCTGGATCCTTTCTCATGTAGAAATTACGGGCAACGAACGTGCAGACCAAGCAGCGAAACAAGCTTGTTCCTCTGACTTGCCAGAGGAGCAAATCCAACTCCACGAAGACTTGAAATCATCAGCTCGACAAATGATGATACAAACGTGGCAAACACATTAGAACACATATACTACCAAACTACATACAATCCAACCCACAGTTTCTGCGCTGAACGTGCCCCCAATGACAAGAAAATACAAAATTTTTATGAGAAGGCTCAGAATAGGCCACTCCGGACTCACCCATGGTTACCTGATGTCTTCACAAAATCCCCCTACTTGTGGATTTTGTGGTAATGCAAGACTCACAATTGAGCATATACCTTTGGATTGCATACACTACATCCCAACTCGCCGCAAACACAAACTCAGTGGAACTCTCAAAGACATTCTCAGCCTACTTAACCAGCTCAGTGTCGACAGTCCTCAAGGACTGCTAAATGTTTAATTCAATCTGATTTTTATGTTTGGTATTATTATGTAAATGTGTCAGTGGCCATAATATGCTGAGACACATCAATTGAACATATTCTGAATTTTCAATATATCTATATTGCAGTCTCTGTTTCGATTCATCAGTACACATATAAATGACCATTTTCGTTCGCCAAATCAAGTATTTGAATTTTTGTATGGAATTGAGTTCACAACACTTGATTTCTATTGAGTAGTTTCAGTTTCTATCGACTGTGTATTCCTTTTCAACTTTTCAACAATAATTTCTCAGGCAGCCTTCTTTGAATTGGGCTCAAAATTTATTTATTTTCAAGTAATTTTCCATCTAATTGAAGTTTCCATCTAGAAGACTACTATTATAATATTTATGCAGTCATTGTTCACTGTGGTTCTGGCGTTGAATCTGGTCATTATTACGCCTTGGTCAAAGACGAATCGGACTGGTTTAAGTTTGACGATAGTCGTGTCACTAAGTGTTCTGGCGATGTATTGAATTTTTTGGAGCCTCTGAAGACATGTTTTATGAAAGAAAGTACATTAGCAGCATGATGTGGTGATGCAGGGTTTTCCGGATTTTCCTGCAGTTTCCTGCATCGAACTCTTTCAGATTTGCTACATTCATGTGAATTCATTCAAATAAGGTCAAGATATCAAATGATAGCATTGAACAAACGTATTTTTGTCTGTGAGAAATCAGAATATTTCTACTTTCAACGAACTGGAAATGAAAATCAAACTGCATTGCAGAACTTTATGCAAGTGTGAAAAGAAGAAAATTTCAAGTTCAATTTGATAAGTCACTGCGTTAATTAAAAGTATTTTTCACAAAAAAACGTACCACTTACTTACTCCCTACTTATTATCAATATCAATATCAATTTGATTATTTCAGATTCTGCAAGAAGAAAACACCCAAAAAGCTATTATAAATGATAATATAATTTCATTATTTGTAAATTTTAATGATACACTTCGATTATCTTCAAATAAGAGAAACCATTACAGGAGCATATAACTCATCTTTACTTGACAAGCTGAAGGCAGATTTGCAGAAAATGACCATATTTGCAGAGAAAGAAAATCATTTTCTACCAAAACAATGCACCGTCTCACACCTCAGCGGTTGCCATAGCAAAAATTCACGAATTATGATTTGAACTGCTTGATCATCCGCCATACTCACCAGATCTAGCGTCAAGTGACTTCTCTTTAGTCTCCCATCTGGAAATTGTGCTTTGAGAACAAACATTTTTGTCAAATGTTTACACTGTCTGACATNGTGGTTATGTTACGCGGTGGAGAGTGATATTTTCAGTTTTATCTTTATTACACTTCAACAGATTGTCTATTGATTAAGCTTTGTTCATTTTCCAAATTTTCCTTTATTTTCAGTATTTCAATATTAAAATATCTCACAAAAAGGATTTGAAGCTTTATAACTTCTATTTATTATATGCGAGCGCTTTCGATAGCTGTCTGTGCTATCATCTTCTTGGCTCTACTTAACCTGAACGTTTCATCCTCTTGTTTGTCCTATTATGCGGCTAGAACGCCTTACTGCAGGTGAATTTGCCTGTATTTCGGTTACATCAGGTACTATTCTTTATGTTGGATTTCATCTAGGTTCACTGTTTTCACTGAATTTCAGGTGTTGTTGTGTTTTGATGGGAAGAAGATTGATTGGTGAGATGAAAATTGAATGCGGAGTGCTGCAAGGAACTGTTCTGGGTCTGTTGCTTTTCAATATTTGTGTGAACGGACTGTTTTTGATTGGAACCGCAGGACGTATGATGAGTTTTGCAGACGACACTGTTATTCTCCATTCTGAGCAATCTTGGTTTGAGGTCAAAGACATGGAAGAGAAAGATCTAGAAAAAATCAAAGATTGGTCCGATCATAAACATCTTTCATTGAACTTCAATAAAACCTATTATTTGCCATTTTCTAATAATGAAGCTACACTTCCTCAATTCAATCAAATAACTATCCCAAACTCCTTCAAGATATCCCCAGCTAATCATATAAAGTATTGTGGAATTGGCCGCGGTGGTAGTGCGTCCGACTCACGATCGGAAGGTCGTGTGTTCGATTCCCGCTTCGACCAGATATTTTTCTCGAGAGAATTTATCTGGTTGAAGCTGGAATGATTCTGCAACTGTGTTAGGAATCACACGTTAAAAGGTAAGACCTCGTTAGTCCTTAGCTCGCACAAGTTTCTTAACTTCTGAGAGTTGTCGTTCGTATGGGGGCGGCAGCTGATTAACGGAAAAACAGATTTTAAAACAGATTTTAAAACAGATTTAGGGTTCTCATAGATCCTCACCTGAGATGGGACTTTCATATCAAGTACATTGTAAACAAATTGCGATGTATATTATACAAGTTTCGTCAACTGAAAAATATACTTAACATTGAACAAAAAAATAATTCATTTCAGTTTGGTTCAAAGCCATTTGATATACTGCATAATAGGATGGGGTGGGGCATCCAAATCACATCTTCGCCCACTGGAAGTCATTCAAAGAAAATTTTTGAAACTGGTGTTGAATAAACTGCCCCGTTATTCCAGTGATATGCTATATGAACAATCAGGAGTATTTGATCCTAGACAGCTGTTTTACAAGTCACTGGTATTGAATCAATAAAAGGAAAAAGATACATTGTCTAGGCCAAGCCATAACTACGCCACTCGAAATAAAAACAGGTACATAGCAATATTTGTCAAAATACAGCTTCTAGAACAACGAAGAATAGTAACCGACTTAGTTTTCATTCATAAAATCATAACAAACTGTTATGACTCATCCAATCTAGTATCAATGATTTTTTTTCACGTTCCTGATAAGAACACTAGAAACAGAAAATGGGCTTGTTTCATGCTATTGAAAATGATACTGGTTTGCCTATAGACTGATCAAGTTAGGAGTATATTATACTTATCAAGCCTAATCAGTTTCAATACCTCATTATATTTGCATAAAAAAAAAATTCGATAAGCAGGAGTTTAAATTAGCCGTGTGTCTGTTGACCATTGTGTCAATTATTTTAACAAAAATACGAAGTTATGAAACATTAGAAAGAGTACATTGTCTCATACATTCAAGAGAGGTAGCTGTTGTGTTATTTGGATCCCATGTATAATTAATTCTCCCTTCCAATGCATTTCTTACACTTCATTATTAGATTTAGTTGTCGGAAGTGAGTGTGATTTTACTTTGAATCTCTAATGAATCAGAAACTGTTTATACGCTCCGTGAATTTTTCAATTTGGCAATATCAATTATTTGTATTTTTCCTATTGGTCAATCTTATGAGAAGCGAGACTATGCCCGTGACATCGCGGGCCTAGAAAATCCGATTTTTTATAATTAATTAGAGGAAAACAACGCTGTTTAGAGAGCTGCAACAAAGTACACTATTTTTCAATTAGGAATTACTACCAAATGAACTGTAAACCAAAAATCATGAAACTAGTCAAACGTTAATTTTTTTTATTTTGGTCATTTCGATGATAAAAATTATCCTAAGCGCATCACAAAAAGCCGATTCCATAATCTTGCCTGCAGATAAAACGGTCACTGCCTTCTTTGGAGCCGGTTTTTCTTTCTGAGTCCACTGTTTTCATTATTCTTTCACCTAAGATGTGGAGTTATTGAACAATGTTTCATCCATGATAATGAGTTGAAGCAAAAATTCCGATTTGTTGCTGTGAAACTTCGCTAAAACTCTATTGAAACATCTTCACGACACTGTCTCTTCTGAAGTGTGAACAAACGAGGCAGCTATCTTGCACACAGTTTTTTTCATGTCTGAATTTTCAAATAATATACGATTTACCGCACTTTTTGAAATGCCTTACTGAGTCTTCTAGATAGCGCAGTTTCAATAGACGATCATTCAGTACCGCTTGGTGGATTTCCTTTACTGTTTCTGGAGTCGTCACCTCATTTGGTCGACCACTGCATTGCTTGTTTTGGCAGCTTATACGGCCTTGTTTGAGTTCCGCTACAAAATATTTTGCTATTGTAAACGAAGGGCAGACTATCTAGAGTAAAATACATTTCAGCTTTCATATTTGTTGTGCTGAGGCCTTTTAAATGAAAGTATTGTACCACATAATGATGATCAATATTCTCTATTTTCACAAATTCACCGAAAATGTTTGCCATTGACGACTGCCGAACAGATACCAAACAATGAAGCATTCCTTGAAACATATGCTTTTTAAATCGTGTAGTTTCTAATACAGTGATATTTTTCAAACAATTACTGTCATCTCTAGGTCAGGCTGGGTACTTTTGGAACCATCGTTGTAAGCCCTTTATAAGTCCTTTCGAATTCTATAGATCAGGTTGGGTTGTGAGAGGTTATTGAAAAGGTTAGTTTTCGTATAAAATAATTCTCCCCAGCTCCGTATGTTTGGTTGTTTCAGCTTTTGATTTAATGTTCAAAGTAATTTTTTCTGTGAGGAACGACCGTTTTCCCTAAATGGAAATATCAATCACCAAAATGTGCGATATTGATCAGACATAAACCCTTGTGATGCACTGTTTGAAACATTTGGTGTAGTGATGAATATTACTGGATTTTTTTCCCAACACCAAACCGTTATTTTAACACCTCGACACCTATTTCGATCGAAAAAACTCCAGTAATATTCATAAACCCAACTATTTTTTGAAAAAGTCACACTGAAAATCCTGCGAAAATAAAAGGGGATATAGGAAAATAATATTGTTGGACCCATATATCTAGAGGAAATTCTAACTGGTGAATTATATTTGGAAATTTTTCGAAACCTGCAGATGAATTTCGGGATTAGTTGGATCAGAAATACTCAGGTATGTGGGTTGATAGGCGTGGTCCATTGGAATGGCCTCCTTAGAGACAGGAGCATTACTCTAGAAACATTCCAAAGTGTCAGAAACGACTGGTTTACCGTCAGGAGGCTAAAGAAGAACATTCGGAACATTTACCCAAATGATTTTTTCATGTATAAGACAAATAATAACGAGGTCGAAATAAAATGTTACCGTTTGCCCCTTTGAATTTCCACTTATCTTTCGCTTAAGATGTTACTAATTCATTTTCTGTGAACATTTATTTCAAAAATCTGACATAGGGTAGCGAAGTTACGAAATTCCTTATCCTAAATTTCAACATCAATAACTTCTCAACCAGTTATAAAAATTCAGAACAGTGGAGGTCTTTGTATAGAGAATTGAAATATCTTTCATACGAAATGTCATAAAAGTCGATAGCGCCCTTCTGACGGCAAGTGATATCACACTATTGGCATTTTATCAAAAAGTAATGAAAATAATTTCGTTTTGAAAAACAATTCTTCCACTTTGATAGCTTGGCTTGTTCGATAGTGAAGAGAGGATGGACTATTAACCTCCGTACTGTATAATGAAATAGCTGTCAGTTCTCATTCTATGAAATTCCATATTTCAAAATCCATCTGGACTAGGCAATGCCATAATAAATTGTAGCAAGGGATCACTCCTCTCTCTGGTGTTGGTGATCCATCATGTCATAATGTGTAAATTGGAATTACAGGTAATTATATACTGTGGTTAGTCTGCTTCAAGCCTCTGGATTTCTTGAATTCTCTAGTATGATTCCTTCTGGCGGATTCCTCANATTGGATTTTATTTTATTTTAATTCCACCACAGTTTATTTATATATAATTTGGACAATACCACAGCACTTTGTTTTGTTTTATTCTCCAATAATTTTATTCTGTACATTGTATACATTTTAGATTAAGCTTTTGATATATTATGTGAATATATGTATCTATATCTGTATATATGTATATTCCTTATTTATTACACCACACACAAGTAACATATTATATTGCTTCTGTGGATTGAACGATATTTATTTGCAATATATTTCTCTTCTACTTGTCTTGAATGTGAGCAAATGAATATATTATCATTGTTTGTTCATCGAAAAGTAATTTATGACTTTTAAATTCATGGATGTTTAAGTTTTCCCAGATGCCCATATTGTTTCCTTTATTGACTTGTTTTATGAGTTTTAGGATCTCTGGTAGAGAAAATTTTTGTATGACGTGTGTTGCGAGGTTTGATTTATATGTTATTGGATTTATGTATGCTTTTTTGTATGCTGATTAACGGAAAAACAGATTTCAAACAGATTTTATGTGCTCGTTGTACCTATGAATCAGTTTTTTCTTGATTTGGCCAATATTGAATTTGTTGTAGTCCGAGCATTGTATGCTGTACACTCCTTTTAAGTTTTTTTTTCTTTTTCATAGGCTCTTATTTTTTGTGTTATTTTCGTGTTTGGCTTGTATGTGATGTTGATGTTCAATGGCTTGAAGATGTTTGTTAGTTTTTTGGTTTGGTCCATCGTTCGTGCAGTCCATCATTGTGTTGTTTTATCTATTGAAGTAGTTTGATCCTTGTTCTATATTTTTTGTTGGATTCTATTTTCTAATTTATCTATTGTCTTTTGATTGTATCTGTTCTCGTTCGCTATTTGGTATATGATTTTCCTTCTCTTGTTCCGGGCGTCATCGCTATATAAAATTACGCCATGGGAGTCACTTTCTCCAGATTCAATATGAAAATATTGTCATCATTCAGTTGTTTTTGGTTTAGGAATTCTGGTATTCGTAACAAAAATATATTACCTTGGCTGAAAAGTCACGGGTCTAACATATAGATGGTTTTTCTAATTAATTTGGCCGTTACTTGATGAAGATCCATAGTAATTTCAAAAACTACACCTCACAATTTGACCTAGACAAACTTTATTTGAAAAATATATCACATGTTTCTCTGGCGCAGTATCTTTTTAAAGTGATTTATAAATCACTCAGTGGAACTCAGCGAACTCAGTGGAAAGCAGATAAAAGTTATTTCCTTTATCCTATATTCAATATGAATTTTTAGAAAATGAATAGATCATCAATCGAACAAAATTTATATTTGATTTTTTTAAATTGATTGTTTCTCAATTTGTTGGCAAAATTAATGACTACGACAGGTTACTGTTTGATTGGACTTTTCAGTGGTTATGTTACGCGGTGGAGAGTGATTTTTTCAGTTTTATCTTTATTACACTTCAACAGATTGTCTATTGATTGAGCTTTGTCCATTTTTCAAATTTTCCTTTATTTTCAGTATTTCAATATTAAAATATCTCACAAAAAGGATTTGAAGCTTTATAACTTCTATTTATTATATGCTAGCGCTTTCGATAGCTGTCTGTGCTATCATCTTCTTGGCTCTACTCAACCTTAACGTTTCATCATCTTGTTTGTTCTATTATGCGGCTAGAACGCCTTACTGCAGATAAATTTGCCTGTATTTGGGTTACATCAGGTACTATCTTTTGTGTTGGATTTTATCTAGGTTCACTGTTTCTAGGAATGTGTATTGTATTGTGTTGTAAATTGAATTTCAGGTCTTGTTGTGTTTTGATGGGAAGAAGATTGATTGGTGAGAAGAAAATTGAATGCGGAGTGCTGCAAGGAACTGTTCTGGGTCCGTTGCTTTTTAATATTTGTGTGAACGGACTGTTTTCGATTGGAACCGCAGAACGCGTAATAAGTTTTGCAGACAATACTATTATTCTCCACTGTGAGCAATTTTGGTCTGAGGTCAAATACATAGAAGAGAAAGGTCTAGAAAAAATCAAAGATTGGTCCGACC
>NW_019292406.1:36459-53987 GCF_000500325.1 Leptinotarsa decemlineata | reverse complement strand
ACTTGGCGCCACCTGACTTTTTTCTGTGGGGTCACCTCAAGTCATTTGTTTATAAAACTCAACCTGCGTCAGTTGGGGAATTGCGAGAAAGAATTAGGCAAGCATGTCGCGCTATTACTAGAACAACATTTGCCAAAGTTCGTGCAGAATTTGAAAATAGGCTGTATTATTGTTTACAAAATAACGGAACCCACTTCGAACATTTATTCAACTGACATTTTTAATAAATTTGCAGTTCAACAAAAACCTCATTTAATATTCCATTTGAGCCAAAGTTTCACAATTATTGCTCACCCTGTACAATTATTAGTTATACCATTGGATAGCATTTTTATAGTCTTTTCAATAATGTATCACAAGTAGGGGTTTGCAATTTAAACTTTTAGTGTTTTGGTGGGTGGGGCCTAGGGGGTTGATGGGGGAAGTTCTCTTTCATGTCACTTTAGATCCCCCTTACTATCCTAGAAATGGTTTCAAGAATTTTTCGATATCAGTTTTCGTTCGTGAGATATAGCCCATTGTAAGTTTTAAAATTGACACACAGTATGTAATACATATACAATGTGAGGAACAAACAAATCATCAAAACAGTTCCATTATGAAGATCTTCATTGTAGTGAATTAATTCATCAAAAATTTCACAAACGATATGTTTTATCGAGAGGCATCGTAAAATATACGTAAAATTGTGCATACTGATTATAATTTCCAAATGTGTAATCGAATAATCAGTAAATAATAACATCAAATAATTAATTCGTATCAAATTCAAATGTTTGACCATTTCAAATGATGATTTCATTTGTTAATATTATTATTCGAACAGATTGCTAGTATTAATACATTTCAGCAAATGTTATCCAATAATTATTCAGTTTGGAATATGTACTATGTTTTGATAATTCATTTGATTTTTTTGGTTATTCGATTCTTGGTTCAGTCGTCCTGCTTTTTGGACTTCAATTGAAATTGTTGAAATTTTGAATCTGTTTCAATTTTTCAAACTGTAAAAATGCGAAACTTCAATATTTTTTCATTAAAACCCTTGTCTATCTTATCTCTATCCACATTTTCTGACAATGATATGAACAGTAACTTATATTGAATAATTCACTTCATTCTATTATTTTCATTTGAATAATTCTTCGATAGCCCAAATTATTTTTCAGTTAGTTAGATGTGAAAAAATTCTTATACACAGTNTGTATATATATTGTGTATACTTATGTATACTAGTGTAGATATTAAATATGTATGAATAAGTATGAATGAGAATCTTGATCAAATGAAAGTATTACTCGAAGAAACCAAACATATTTTTGATATAATAACTCTAATTGAGTCTTGGCAAATTAGAGATATAATATGATTGGGTATAATCTCATTCAGAATCATGATAACGTGAACCAAAATGATGGAGTTATTATGTTTATTAAAAATAATTCATATTTTACTCATGATATAATACATTCATCAAATGGAATCAAAATTATACTACACAATAAAACTATTCATTTAACATCTATTTATAGATCCCCATCTATATGTGAATGTAACAATATTAACAATCATATTTTGATATCAATATCAATATTAATATAATCGAGAATGATGACACCACAAATAACTATCTATATATAAATTCGGTAACAAAGATGATCATTTCGTAAAAGATACCTCAAATAACTACAAATACAATTCATTCGTCCTTGAAACAGATATAACTAATCACTTCTCTATTGCACTACAAATCGTCCCACCTGAAACAAAGAAAAAATCATTTGATTTATTGAAATATAAAAAATTTACTGGTAACGAAAAAGTAAAACAAAACATATGCGAGGAAAATTGGCTGGATATATACTTATATACAGATGATATCGAACTTGCACACACAAATATTAATTAAAAAAATCAACAAAATCTTCGAAAAAAGTACAAACACAACTAAAGTTAGTAGAAAAACATGAAAAGGAATCAATGGATTACCGATCTTTATATAACAATGAAAGGCAACCCAACAGAAATAAATAAAATGAAATATAAACAGTACAAAAATAGACTGAAAAAAATAATAGAGGAAGCCAAAATGAATTTTTATCGAAACAAAATTGAAAATAATAAAGGCAAATCCTCTAACTAAACTGTGAAAAACTATTAATGAAGTGACAAATAAAGGGAGTAACAAGAATACAATCAAAGGAATTCAATCTAATGATGGTTCTACGATTAATGACCAGAAAAAAATTGCAAACAAATTTGTTGAACACTATATCGAAATTAGTAAAATCTTGGCGGATGAAATACAAAAAAGGCCAAATTATAAAAAAAATAAACCAACAACCAAAATTACGAATTCCTTTTTCCTATAAAATGAATGTGAAGTCTTGCAAGTTATTCACAACTCGAAGAACAAATAAATCCCCCGGAATTGACACTCTTAGAGCTAAAACTATCAAAATAATTGCAGAAGAACTAGCAATACCATTGACATACATAATAAACTGGTCATTCAGTAGTGGAATATGTCCAGCCCCATTCAAGTGTGCTGTTATTTCACCAATATTCAAGTCTGGAAATGAACTCAAAGTAGATAACTACCACCCAATATCCGTAATTACAAAATTTGCGAAAATATTCGAAACCATCTTGAAATCACGCATTGACAAATACTCAACAAAATATAAAATCTTATCAAACAATCAATTCGCATTTCAAAAGGGAAAATCAACTGAAGATGCAATATCACTCCTTACTTACAAAATCAGAAAATACGTAATTGAAAACTCACCATCGCTATGTATATTTGTAGACTTGAAGAAAGCATTGGATACAGTTAGCCATGATCAACTTCTAGAGGTACTTGTGAGTATTGGATTCAGAGGCACATCCCACAAACTCCTCTATAGTTATCTCCATGAAAGAAATCAATGTGTGAAAATCAAAGACACTTTCAGTGAATCATGAATAGTACAATATAGTGTATCCCAAGGGACAGATCTGGGACTAATTCTCTTCAATATCTACCCAAACGATGTTTTTGTGCTAGATGTGAAAGGGGGCATAATAAGCTTCGCAGATGACACAGTAGTCATTTACAAATCGGAAACGTGGAGCTGCCTGAAAGAAAAAGTTGAAGAAAATTTCAAAGCTTTCAATGGTTTGAAAGTAAACTACTGAGTATTAATATTGCCAAAACATTCCACATCACCTTTACATATTATGCTAGCCATTTACCAAGTTTCAAATCACTCCTTATAAAATATGATAATGTGAATCTTACTATTTCTTCAGTAAATAAAATGAAGTATCTTGGTATGGGATGCACATTTGACTATTTGGTGAAAAAATTACGTAGTGTTACATATAGATTGAGATACATGACACTCTACCTAGATATAGCTCAAATACTCATGCCATACTATACCTTGTTTGAAACTTACCTATCCTATGGGATTGTTGCTTGGATAGCAGCAAGTAGTAGTTCTCATATAAAAATCCCAGAAAAAATTCAAACATCAATTCTGAAAATAATCACAAATAAAAAAAACTACTTCACAGAAGCGCTATATAAGGAAACATTCACTTTAGACATAAGACAACTTTACTTCTTCAAAACTGTTATGAAGCAACACAAAAAAAATCAACTCTAACTTAGAAAAATCGAACACCATTATACAACTCGCCACAAAATGAATTCAATATATGTGCCAAAATCACAGAAAAAAAAAATTCAAAAAATGTAATACTTACTCAGCTCCTCGGCTGTATACTCTCATTCCAGCACATATCAAAACTCTCGTAGGCATTGATATGTTAAAAATTATTATTATTGGTGCGCAATCAAGCTGGTACCATAACTTTATCCGTTTATAAGGTTCATATTATTCAAAACACCACTAATATCAGTAGCCAAACCATTTCTATAACCCTCAGATGTCAAAGTTTCATTGAACAAATATGGTTCAACTATTCAATTGTACAAAACTCTGCACCACAAGGTACTTTCAAATGAGTGCTGATCTTGGTATTCGTTTGAAAACCAGGATTTTTTGGGACAACCAGTACCAGCAATTTTTGTAACCCAGTGGTTTGAGGAAAGATTGATCTATGTGTCCACAACCTGTTACACGGAAATCTTTCTATTTGAAACCAAAGGGAAAGTCTCAAATATATATGAAAATCTCGTTTTTCAGAGTATTTATTCATCTGAGTTTTCAGGCCCGAAACATATTTTAACATGCTCTCATTAGCTTCAGCTGTATATATGTATGTATGTATTAGAATTGAAGGGGTTTTATTTTTAGGAGTGATCGATTTTTGGAAAAGTTTTTGGCTTTCTACTACTCCATCTTGATACAAAAAAAAGGATGAGGGAATCTTCCAAAGGAAAGAAGGAATAAAATTGAAAATAATAAAGGCAAATCCTCTAACTAAACTGTGAAAAACTATTAATGAAGTGACAAATAAAGGGAGTAACAAGAATACAATCAAAGGAATTCAATCTAATGATGGTTCTACGATTAATGACCAGAAAAAAATTGCAAACAAATTTGTTGAACACTATATCGAAATTAGTAAAATCTTGGCGGATGAAATACAAAAAAGGCCAAATTATAAAAAAAATAAACCAACAACCAAAATTACGAATTCCTTTTTCCTATAAAATGAATGTGAAGTCTTGCAAGTTATTCACAACTCGAAGAACAAATAAATCCCCCGGAATTGACACTCTTAGAGCTAAAACTATCAAAATAATTGCAGAAGAACTAGCAATACCATTGACATACATAATAAACTGGTCATTCAGTAGTGGAATATGTCCAGCCCCATTCAAGTGTGCTGTTATTTCACCAATATTCAAGTCTGGAAATGAACTCAAAGTAGATAACTACCACCCAATATCCGTAATTACAAAATTTGCGAAAATATTCGAAACCATCTTGAAATCACGCATTGACAAATACTCAACAAAATATAAAATCTTATCAAACAATCAATTCGCATTTCAAAAGNACTATATTTATTTCAAATTAATTTTTATGAACGATTATCGTAAATATAAAAAATTTACGATAATGCTTTGTTTTCAACAACACTCAAACAAACATTGAACTCTGCATATCCATTGACAAAATGCGGCCCTAAGAGTGCTTCATTACCACCTAGGGCACTTTTATGGTATTGACGAAACCTTACGCTCCGGCGGATATTGAATCCGTTGTGGGACATGAAAGTGCCGAATTTATCGAAACTATTCGTTCATCTCCCTCAGGCTCATACAAGCTAATAAGCCTGATGTTGTTCTTCTCGATCATCAGAGCAAGACGATATTTGTGGTGAAGTTTTCAGCTTCTGAAGATGCAGAAATCTATCATTCTGCGCTTGCTTAGGGGTCATGATTCTCGGACCCAATGATCACTTATCCCACATTCTGGAATAAGTGATAATGCTGGCGCGCCCTCCTAAATCTATCAGTGCTTCGAGGGATAGGGCCTTACCACATGTAAATTGCATCTCTCAGACTTTGCATATATTATTGTTATTCTCTTTACTTTCTTTCAACTTTCTTCATAATTATCATGACGTAGTAACTTTCTACATCTTGAAAAATCATATTTGTCTTTTCTTAAGACAACTTCCTGTGTCGTACTTTCTACAACGTCATACCTATTGTCTTTCCTCTAAATACTTCATATATGCGCATTTCATTGCATGCCTTATAAAAGTCCCATATTATCATCATCATTATTTCTCATGAACACCTAGCACATTTTACACACCTTTAAAAATGAAAAATTTCATGCAGTTTTGGGAGCGTCCACAGTCTGCCTTTTCATCTCGTGTGTATAGTGTATCTATATAAATGATTCTTCTTCAATACATAATTATCAATTCTCATTTGTTCAATATGTCTATATGCTTCTTTTATTTCAATATTCAGCGCAACCTTTGGTTCAAAAATAATGATAATGATGTTATCAATAATAATGAATTCATTTCCAATAGATTTTGGGAGAATAAACGCAATAAGCCCAAGAGGCTGCAGTGTTTTCTGGAGACTTCGACTAAATGGACAAGTCAGACAGCTCCCAAGGTACCAAAAAAAATTCCATCTATACATTCCCGAGAGTAAAAAGTGTTTTTTTTAGATTCATTTTACACGAGAGTTTCCAATTTCATTTAGCAAATGTCTTGAACGAAAAATACTGTGTCGAAAAATTTTCTGAAATCTTGAAAATCAACAATAGTTCTAGTAGATCACATTCTTGATAATTTTATTTTGCAAACTATTGACGAGTTAAAATATATAAGATGGGATGTCGTCTTCTGCGCGTCGTTTTTATGCTGGTATGTTTTACTATCATGCAGCCTACGAATATGTAACTCTTGTCACACTTCACTAGCAGTTGTTTGACACTTTTCAAAGAGTTCCTTGAATCATATATTCACTTTGAGAGTTTTTCAAATTCTTCTCATATTTTGTTTTTTGAGTTCCAATTTCATTTTCTGGTGAAAGTTTGAGTGGAGTTCATTTTTTGTTGAACTACCTCAGTAGCCGTTTAAATACTTCANTTTGAAATACAAACTGAGTGAAGAAAAGTATCTTCTGTATAATTCAGTGTTCATATAGAAGTATTTATTTCGAAAGAATTTTTTTTCTTTCGTGTAATTCAATGTTTATATGAAAGTAGCTGTTTCAGGAGGATTTTCTTTCAGTTTTTGTCTGAAAGTTACTTCTTTGCATGATCTTTGCATGAGTTACTTATTTTCAAATTGATTACTTCCTTCGTTTCTTTGGAAGATTCTCCCATCTTTTTTGTATCGAGATGGAGTAGTAGAAGAAAGCCAAAAACTTTTTTTCCCAAAAAATCTCAGCTTTGTAATTAAAATGTATCAAAACTAAATATTATGTGAACAAATGAAAACCAATCTGTCAAAAATGGTCTGTTATATTAAACGTCAAGAAAATTACTAGTATAATTCGCTGTTGAGTATTCCACGAGAAAAAAATCAACTAAAATACCTTCTTTGTCATGGTGATTTATCAAAATAACGTATTTTGATTGGTTCATAATTACAGGTGTGAAATTTTCAGTCAAATTCGTAGCAATGTCAACCAAGATGAAGAAAACTAATTCCTAACAATGAAACTAGTCTCTATCTATATCTGATGAGATACACTTTCACTTTCCAATACACATCAATGGTTTCAGGTGAAAATTAGTGGAAATTTTGTCGTAAAAGAGTGATACCTTAATTTCTCAACTCGTAATAACTTTCGCAAATATTAAGTTTACAATTGAATTTGAAAACATCAAGCAGTTGTCATTCTTAGATACCTTAGTGATTAGAAGAAACCCCCGGGTTTAGATTTTGATGTCTTCAGAAAGGATACCAGTACTTTTCGATATATTTCTGACAGCTCAGACTATTGTCCATAACACAAAATGGCAAGTCTGAACTTCTTTGTGTTACCCCTGCTTGAGAAAAGCGGGGTTAACACGATATTGAGTAAACTGTTATCAGGGACATAGCTGAAAGCAATGAGTATTCTTCAATTCTAGTAGATGAATCAATCAGGAAACGTAAATTCAGGAAGAATCTTCGTGAATATTCGACTTTTCAAAAATTTTTGGATCAAAGTTTATTGTCCTTCCGTATAAACCAAGATGCATTAACAAATTAGGTCGTATTTTCAGGAAGTTGATCATGAAAGTAGCCTTCAAAACATCTTGCTCACTTCAACAAATGTTAGGTAACCATGAAGACACGATCTTGAGAAATGAAAAGTCGGAGATATAGAGTGCTTCTCTTCAATGTCCCCTCCTCTTTCATTTTTTAACGGGCCAACTCAAAAAATTGGAATCTGGGCTAATGAAATTAATACATGAATGACAAGATGGCGACTGAGCGCTATCTGGAAAAAAAATTGAATGGAAAGGGGGTCTTGTGACACATCATTTTGAAGCTCCTGACGAATGCTTCACAACCCTAGAATATAATGTCAATATCAACTACTACAATATGGCGGAACTTTCAGTAATTGCCTGAATACATTGACATTTAACTACATAATAGGAGGTAATAAGCTTGAGTTCAGTTCAGAATATGCTCGAAATGGTTGCCTTGAACTTCTTGACGTATGGATAGCCTATCTGATATTTCACGCCGAACATTTTGGAACACAGTAACGTCAATATCTCTACAAATATTTATCATTCTCTGCCGTAAATCCAATATCGAAGTGGGTTCAATTTCGTACACCTTTTGCTCCAAAGGTGTAAAAATCTGGCGAGCGGGCTGGCCATTCTGTAGGACTTCGACAGCCAATCCAACGACCAGGAAAAGTAGTATCCAAATAGTTTCTTACTTGTCTGAAGTAATGTGATGGTGCTCCATCTTGTTGGAATACAATATCTAGGTATATCGAATTCATTAGGATTCGCTTCGACGATTTCAGTGATGAGAGGGTCAACAGTAGTTTCCAGCATATTAAAATACAGTTTCCTTGTTGAATTTTGATCAATAAATAGTAGTCCTAGAATATGGTTTCCCAATATTCCTGCTCAGACGTTATTTTCTTCTGGATATTGGGTATGTGTTTCCCGGAAAACGTTTTTATAAACAAAAAATAACCCAACAAACCTTATCGGGTTGTTGAAATTGCCATATGGTAGATAAAAAGGAATATTTCTTGAAAAATCGATATTAATGTGTTTGTCTTCAGGAAATTATTAAATGTCCCGTCATTTTGTAGTAGGTGAAGATATTGACGTCATATTCTAGGGTTGTGAAGTATTCATCAGGAGCTTCAAAATGATATGTCACAAAACTCCCCTTTCTATTCAACTTTTTTCCCAGTCGCGCCCAGTCGCCATCTTGAAAGTTTCATCTGTCAATTCCAGTTCAAAATGAAGTATTCATGCATCAATTCTATTTTTACAAATTTAAATTTTTTCAGTTGACCCGTTCAAAATATAAAAGGGGGTGACATTAAAGAAATGCACTGTATTAAATAAGCTGTGAGAACTGTGACAAAAATATATCGCTCAGACTGAGCGAGCCTTCAACATCCGTTTCGAAGAACACTCAGCCCATATCCGATTCCGAAGACCAGAAAACTACGCCATAGGATAAATGAAAACTGTCTGGGGTTGATTAGATCGATACATGACACTAGATTTTTAAATGCTTCCGAAAGCCTGCAAAACCAAAGTGTGGTATGAGAAATGTGAATGGTGACGAATGTTTCATTCCAAACAGTTCATTGTTCACATTTTCATGAATCATCCATTTTTACCCATTGATGTGTATCGGAAAGTTAGATATAGACAGAGACCAGTTTTCATGTCCTCCCTAACTTCAATTAAAGCACATTCATATAGAAGAATAATTTGTGTGTTTAGATTTCCTATGTAGTTGGGTTCCTCTAGGAGGTTCATGAATTTTGGCTTTAACAATTACTTGAATTGGTGTACTTACTTCTGTATCATCTTTTTCCGACTCTATTTCTTCATCTGCTTTCCTATATCCATGAATATCTTCATCGTATTCAGGTGTAACATCCAATACAGGATTCGTGTGATCAGATTTTACAATATTTTTGAAGTGAGAAGAATTTCTTGTTATATTTTTATCTGGTCTTGACGCTGTTACCTTTGTACCACTAATTTCCTAACAAATATATGGATTTGGATCATATGGTGGGGAAAATTTATTTATACGTGTTTGTTTGCAAATTACTAAATCTCCAATATTTAATTCATGTTTTTTTGTATGTAATCTTCAATTTGCATACTTTTCAATTTCAATTTACATCTTGGTTGGTAATTTTAGGAATAGTCGTATGCATGGATCGGTTAAAAAGTAGTTGAAACGGAGATTTTCTATTGTGGAATGTGAAGTAGCTTTATAATTCTTTAAAAGTTATTCTAATTCATCTTTATTATTTCGTCCGCTCATCACTGCACACAAAATTGCTTTCTTGATAGTTTTAACTGTTCTTTCAGCAAGTCCATTCGCTTCAGGCCATAAGGGGTTACTTTATGATGTTTGAATTTGAAATGATCGATAAAATCACCAAATTCTTGCCCATTGAAAGGTGGTCCATTATCCGTTTTCATTTGATTGGGATATCCAAATAGGGAGAACAAAGAAAATAGTTTATCAATCACAGTTTTAGAGTCCACTCTTGATATTTCATAACAAACAGGGTATCCTGAATATTCATCAACTTACACCATGATGTATTTATCATTGGGATAGGGTCCAGCCAAATCCATGGTTAAATTTTTCGAAGGACCTGTAGGTAAAGGTGTTACCTGAATTGGATCTCTACTTTTAGTGAATATCGCTGCGTATTCATTCCAGGAAACCAAACTTTGCTTCTGAGAAGTTGTTTCGTCTTCACTATTTCCAAATGACTTCTATGACCTAGCTGGATAACCTGTTTGCGAAGAGTATCTGGAATAACCAATTTTGTGTTCCTCAGAATTGTTCCATTTGCAGAAGTCAACTCATATCTACCTTTTTTGTATGATTTTGAAAAACTGGTGTTCCACAAATTCTCATCAGTGTTCTTCCGAGCCTCAAATGTATGTTGGAATTCTTGGTCTCTTTTTGAAACTTCTGTTATTTCTTCAAGAGAAATCACCATTGCGGGTTGAGTAATCAGACGTATTACTTATACCGTTTTGATGTTCACTCTGAACTGGTATTGCTGGATCCTAAGACACGTCTTTCTTTTCTGGCTGAGAATACTGATCGACGATTCTGAAGTATGCTGACAACAGGTAAATGATCGGTATCGGTACTTTCTAAATTCGGAATGAATCTCCCAACATAATTGATCATACCCAAAAGATTTCTTACTTCAGATGCATTTTTCGGTGCTTCCAAGTTTTTGAACGCTGCTACTTTTGCTTGATCTGGTTTAATTCCTTAAAAAAAAAAATTTATTCAATAGACTGTCAAACCAGATACATTCAAACGTTGGAATACTTTGTTCAAAATATCATTGTGATCTTGTTGATTCTTTATAAAAATTAAAATGGCATCACTGACATTCAACACTCCTTTAATGTTTATTAAAAGTTTGACAAATGATATNTAGGTATAGGGAAATAGTATATGAATTTGTTGACAAAGTGATAATGAATCATAATATGATATTATATACGGGGTGTTCCATTTGAAAAATCAAAGAAGCCGCTACTTTATAGTAGAAACGACAAAGCCGCTTCGTCTGAAATATTTCAGGCCTGTAGGTCATATTGATTTATGCATACTGTGAAATTTTCAGGTTGATCCTGACATTTGAATAGTTTGTCAGGAACGGCTAATTATCGTTCATCTTGAAAAGCCCTGTATAGGATACCACAGAATTGAAAGTCGAATTTGACAGATAAAGTTTGACAATAGAGAAAATATAATATTTTGTTTGTAATGGTCTACCTGTTTATTCAATTTATAACCCTTGGCTGAGTTTTATCGTATTTCCTGCAAACGGTTGTGTTATTAGAGATATGCAATCAAAATTCCTGGTAATTTTGCGATTGAACCGAGTGGTATTGATTCTTCTTGAAGACCGAGCAATATTGTTGGGCTTTAGGCGATTTTTTCCATGAATTATTTCAGTTGTATTCACTAAACGAAAAATGAAAGTTCTGCTATTTTTTATTAAAAAAAAAACATGAAACCATTTAGACTCTGCAACAATTGTGCTCAACTTTTAAAACTATGATTCAAATTTCCTTCCAAATAAACAAATTTAATATGAAAAACAATTCGCATGGCATGTTGCTCACGAAGAATTGATATTGAACTGAATTCACTGATATTTTTTTTGGAAATGAATACGTTGTAATTATTACAAATGACAAGAAAAATATTTTTGTCCTGGATTGATGAGATGTGGTGTGGTATCATAATATTGTACAATGAACAACTTAATCAAACGAAATTATGTAGGGAAATGACATTTTTGAATATTTGTCAAAAAAATGTCTATTTTAACAGATACTGACGAATAGTTAGTGTCGAGTATGTGTGTTATTTTCACTAGTAATACCACTAGAGGTTGAATTATTTTCGAAAATTTTTTCGCGCTCATGAATATTTTGAAAATTTCCCGAGTCGCAGACGAGCGCATATTCATGCGCGAGAAAGAATTTCCGGATATTGATTTGACCTCGCGTTGTATGTGGTAAGAAAATTCCACACAGAATTGTGGAGGAAAATCAAATATTTTTAAAATTTATTTTTCCATTCTCAACAAAGCAAATTAGTTTTTTCATCAAGTCATTGTTTTCTACTAATTGTAGTTACACGGTAATGCAGTTTCATTTTGAAATATATTACATTCTTTGATTTTTTCATTCACTTCGGGATATTACAAGGGGTAGAAAATGAAAAAAAAGTAGATTTATAGATACATACCTAGTACAGGAACATATTAGATAATAATATTCAGTTTGTTTTCACACCAATAGAATTTTAACCTATAAACTATTGATTTCTACTGATTGTAGTAGCTCAAAAGTGTCATTTAGAGACAAAAAATATAATATTCTTTCAAATTATAGTTACCTAAGTTTACAGCAAAGTGGTAGATCTTTTTTGTATGGTTTCGAAAAACTGGTATTCCACAAATTCTCATCAGTGTTCTTACGAGCCTCAAATGTATGTTGAATTCTTGGTTTCTTTTTGAAACTTCTGTTACTTCTTCAAGAGAAATCACATTTGCGGGTTGAGATGTAGTATGTTCTACTTGTGATGGATTTCTAGACATGTAATCAGACGTATTACTTATACCTTTTTGATGTTTCACTTTGAACTGGTATTGCTGAATCCTAAGACACGTCTTTCTTTTCTGGCTGAGAATACTGATCGACGATTCTGAAGTATGCTGATGAGAGGTAAATGATCGGTATCGGTACTTTCTAAATTCGGAATGAATTTCCCAACATAATTGATCATGCCCAAAAGATTTCTTACTTCAGATGCATTTTTCGGGGCTTCTAAGTTTTTGAACGCTGCTACTTTTGCTGGAATTGGTTCAATTCCTTCATGAGAAAATACGTATTAAAAAAACTAGATTTTTTTGATTTAATAGACATTTCGCTTTATTGACTGTCAAACCAGATACATTCAAACGTTGGAATACTTTGTTCAAAGTATCATTGGGATCTTGTTGATTCTTTACAAAAATTAAAATGTCATCACTGACATTTAACACTCCTTTAACGTTTGACCAATGATATTTTGGAAAATTTCAGCTGCAGCATTCATACCAAAGCTAAGGCATTTTGTCACGTTTCAATTTAGCACTAGATCAAAATTGCTCCTATGTGACCTTTCAAAATACTACCTAACCTTCTAAGATCTTTATTCAGAGGATGTTAACAATGTAATTTAGTTACAAGTTGATTTTATTCATTTAACATCATAGTAATGGGAATCTTCCGTTCCATAGATAACCAACCATACCTGAAATGTACAAGAATATATGTTTGCTCCCTGACTAACTGCTTTGATCAGTACTTACCATTCACTTCGCATTCGACGTTGGAAATCCGACCTCGCTAGGTTGAAATAGTTGTTATTGTATGTTTCTCAATTTTCTTCATCTATCATTTTTCAGCCGTTATCTGCCTTCTCTGAACCTTTCCAAGAATATTTATTGCATAGATTGTTATTCACTTCCAGAAGGTTTACTTACATATTAGAGCCAAATCGCCTGGAAAACAATATTAGTTAGCTCTGGGTTTCTGAATACTGGTTTATATTTTCGGTAAATATTATGCATATTTATGAATGTTCAAATATTCGTACTGAATGGGAAAGATGTGGGACTTACCTTATATGTTTCTATTCCATGGCATGAAAAAGGACCAATAAATAGTTGAAAATAGGTTAGAGTCAATATTTCTGTAAACATTCAATAACCGAGTTAAGAGACAGCTGCTGGTTGACATCTGCTCACACTGACATTCTGTTGAACTTTCGTAGTGTCGTTCCGACGACCTACACCGAACTACTTCTACAGTTGTTCACGGGTGAGGGATTGATCGGTTACTCAAATTGTCAAGGGTTATTTTAGGTTTGTATTGCTTTGAAAGGAGTTTTGATGGGTCATGGACTTGTTGATGATGTCTCGAGTGGCTGTGGAGGAATTGATAGATTTATGATGTTGTGCACAGCGCCCCCTGTGCTAGTAGTGTAGATTGGACTCACTATGGCAACAACTGGTTAGGTATCAGATGTGGCAGTCTCTCGAATTTCGGTGTTGATTATTGTTGAGCTTGATATATATGGTTGTATATTTGCCATCCTTCACGGGGATTATTTCTACAAGTCAGGATTGTATAGTGTAAGACTGATTGGTCGATTTGGTGTGGATATTTGCAGTCTGAAAATTAAACTCTTTTGATGATTTGTGGTGGTTACCGAACTCATTATGCCAGGTGGAAGGATTTCCGAAATTAGGTATGTCTGAATCACTGTCGCATCTCTCATGTGGTCTTAGCTACGGTATCATCTCTTCAATTCTACAACCTTCGTTTCTCGTCCCTAGATTAATAAGAAACAGAAGGCCCTTAGTCACTCAGAAAACCCCTTGGCCCGGGTAAGAATTATATCATTAAATGTGTTTTTGATTATTTCAGTAATTTTTGATTCCATCGTTGTATTTCAACTGAATATTAGTTTTGAAGAGTGGTTTCAACACTCATTCAATTTTCTTGTTTTTTTTACGCGTTATATAGTTATACAGGGCACCCAAAAATATACTCTTGTTATCTTGCTACTTTGCTTAATGAAAATATACCAGGGGTATCGATTAATCAACTAGTCCCTATTGAATGGGGTTGAATCTCACTTTGGTTTTATCTGATTCTGATTGAGAATTTCCTTTCATAGAGTTGTTTTTATGGGGTGTAGAACACCTTGTTGACAAACTCCCCGGACTTGAAGGGGTTCAGCTACCCTTGGTGTCCTATTTGGTGATCCATTACTGGTTCATCTTGTTGTGCCCTACAGGGTGATCTATCTTGGTGATGGTACAGGGTGATCTATCTTCGCGGTGTTACAGCGTGATCCATCTTCGCCGTACTACAGGGTGATCCACCTCCGTCGAACTACGGGGTAGCCTAACACCATATACCGGGTGGCCCAAAAGGAGCATGCAAGTTATAATTGGTTTATTTGAATATTTGTGTAATACTGAGTTATTCAAATCATTGTTTCCTCTTTCGTTCATTGTTACCTATTGATATAGTGTTGCCTTTCTAGCTGAATTCACCGTTAGTTGGCAATGTGTTTGGTTTCATTTGTAAAACGCAAATTGAGGTGTTGTCTTCCTTTCACAATTGCTTGTTGACACCGATGCGCCTACGCCTGAGCTCACGCGAAGCGTTGTCGGTTGATCCATGTAAGTTAGGTTTACTGAATAAATCATATTGGGGATCTTCATCTTTTATTTCCAATATTAACTGATAAGTTATAGATATTGTAAGTTACTCAGGGTTTCTAGAGAATTAAATTTACCTGGCACCCATTAAATTCCATTTGAAATTTGCTAATTTAGTTAACCCACTCCCGTCTCCACTGTTTAGCTTAGCCGCGGATACCCATCTGTCTTATTTGTTACCGACAAATGATTTAGTCTCCTCTTGTGGTTTGTGAGGTGACAATTTATATCTGAACAAATCATTCTTGATTCTTGATCAAGTTCAAACTGATGATATCCATCATTGAGATCTATTTTGCTAAATACAGCAGCACCATTGAAAGCCAAAATAATATCTTCGATTATTGGTGTTAAGTGACGTTCTCGTTTGTTAGCTTGACTGGGAGCTCGCATATCCACACATTTAGGAACGATAACAATAGGTGATACCCATGGAGTTGGTCCAATGGCAGGTTCGATAATATCGGTTGCCTGTACTATGCCTAGTTCATGTTCCACTTTTTCCCTCACATGAAATCGCATTCTTCGATGTTATTGTGCCACTGGTTGAATATATTCATCGATATGAAGATGCACCTGGAAGATGCACCTGTCCTACTCCTTGAAAAACAGCGGGAAAATTATCTTCGAAACTTTCCATTGTGTAACAATTTGTACTTTCAATCAATTGTAAAAGTTTCAGATTCATAGTAGCTTCGCAACTCAATAATAACTCAATTCTACCTTTTATGATGAAAATCTCAGTTTTTTATTTCTGTTATATTCAAGTACGGCGGGAAATTTTACATCGACTGGCAAAGGTGTTTTCGAGTTTTATGGAAATATTTGCTGGTTTGTTGGTAAAATGTTCTTGTTTTCTGCTAGTTTTCTAACTACGAAACAATGTTTACGTTTGATCCTGTATCCACAATAAATTCAGTTCTTTTACCATTTAGTAGAATTTGGACTTTGATAGACATATTTGAAACTGTATTAACTGTTTGAATGCTTATTCTGGTTCAATTTATAGTTGATTATTCATTATATCCCTTGTTTGTTGTTTGGAAGGAATTTTCATCATTTCAGTAGTAATGCAAACTTTTTGAAAATGTCCCTTTTTCACGCATCCTCTACATTGTGCATTTCTTGCTGAGCATATCAACTTGGAATCTTCATTATGCCAGTTATTGCCACAATTTCTGCATATTTTTTCCGTTTAATTTTCTTTGACAAATTTCTAGCTTGACATTTTTACTTTTCTCGTTCATTTTGCTTGAAAAAGCCATCATTTTTTCTATCCTTTCTGCTTCCTTTGCTGGTTTTAGAAAAATTTGCAGTTTCTTTCTGTTCAATAGCTGAGTTGATGATCGGTAGCTTCAAATGTTTTGCCTTCTGCTAAAAGCTCTTCTAGTGTTAATTCTTCTGATAATGCAACACACTTAATCCGGGTGGAATTAGTAGTCTGGTTCACATTCACTCGATTTAGCTCTTTTTGGTGACATTTTTCAGCCCTGTCCAAAAATTACGACCAAGGTGTCACTCGATTCGTATTTTTGCCTAGAAAGTTTAAGGAAAGGTCCGAAAACTCAGTGAAAGGTCTACATTCATGAACTTTCCGCTCCAAATGAATTCACGGAATGAAGTCTGATGGCGTTGAATCAGAGGATCGGGGTGGCCAGTAATAATTCCAATCGCGTCTTATAACTTTATCTTCGAACATTCGATTTATGCACAGCTTTACTTCAAAAATGTAATGTATTGACAGCCATATTGATAGCAGTTTTATGCAAAGGAGACCGGAATTCAGAGAAAGAAAAAAATCAGCAAAAGAAATTCAAACGAGGGCTACTCAGAAAATCCCAAAGTAGGTAACAATATATCTCGAGTTATATTTTACACACATCTCGTTTTTTGTGATCCACTATAGTATTGGTGAATATTACTGGAAATATGAATGAATATCTCAGAGATTTCCAAATTGAAACAGTTGAAGCGAAAATAATTGAAGATGCCTCACAATTAAGGAAACTTGTATATATATTGTGTATACTTATGTATAGAGTCTAACATCAATTCG
>NW_019292406.1:13425-36373 GCF_000500325.1 Leptinotarsa decemlineata | reverse complement strand
CATGGTGATTTATCAAAATAACGTATTTTGATTGGTTCATAATTACAGGTGTGAAATTTTCAGTCAAATTCGTAGCAATGTCAACCAAGATGAAGAAAACTAATTCCTAACAATGAAACTAGTCTCTATCTATATCTGATGAGATACACTTTCACTTTCCAATGCACATCAATGGTTTCAGGTGAAAATTAGTGGAAATTTTATCGTAAAAGATACCTCAAATTTTATCAGAGTGATACTTTAATTTTTCAACTCGTAATAACATTCGCGAATATTAAGTTTACATTTGAATTTGAAAGCATCAAAGAGTTGTCATTCTTGGATACCTTAGTGATTAGAAGTAACCAGGGTTTAGATTTTGATGTCTTCTGGAAGGATACCAGTACTTTTCGATATATTTCTGACAGCTCAGACTATTGTCTATAGCACAAAATAGCAGGTCTGAACTTCTTTGTGTTACCCCCCCTTGATAAAAGGAAGGTACGATATTGGGTGAAATGTTATTAGGGACGTGTTAGGAATCACACGTTAAAAGGAAAGAGCTCGTTAATCCTTAGCTCGCACAAGTTTCGACCTTTGAGGGTTGTTGTTCGTAGGGGTGCGACAATTTTAGTAGATGAATCAATTAGAGAACGTAAATTTAGGGAGAATCTTCGTAAATATTTAACTTTTCAAAAAGAATTGTATCAAAGTTTATTGTCCTTCCGTATAAACCACGATACAGTAACGGATTAGGTCGTATTTTCAGAAAGTTGATCATGAAAGTAGCCTTCAAAACATCTTGCTCACTTCAACAAACGTTAGGTAACCATGAATACAAGATCTTAGGAAATGAAAAGTCGGGGATATAGAGTGCTTTATTTCAATGTCCCCCCCTTTTATTTTTTGAACGGATCAACTCAAAAATCGAAATCTGGGCTTATGAAATTAATGCATTAATGTTTTAGTTTGAAGTGGAATTGACAGATGAAACTTTCAAGATGGCGACTTAGCGCCATCTGGGGAAAAAAATATCAAATGTTAAGGGGGGTCTTGTGACACATCTTTTTGAAGCTCCTGACAAATGCTTCACAACCCTAGAATATAATGGCGATATCTTCAACTACTACAAAATGGCGGAACTTTTAATAATTGCCTGAATACATTGACATTCAACTACATAATATGAGGTAATAAGCTTGAGGTCCGTTCAGAAGATGCTCGAAATGGTTGCCTTGAACTTCTTGACACAGTAACGTCAATATCTCTACAAATATTTATTATTCTCTGTCGTATATCCAATATTGAAGCAGGTTCAGTTTCGTACAATTTTTGCTTCGAATAGCCCCATAAAAAAGTCCAAAGGTGTCAAATCTGGCGAGCGGGCTGGACATTTGTAGGACCTCGACGGCTTATCCGAAGACCAGGACAGTAGTCTTCGTAGTCTTCAACAGTAGTTTCCAGCATATTCAAATACAGTTCCCCTGTTGAATTTTGATCAAGAAATAGAGATCCTACAATATAGTTTCCCAATATTCCTGTCAAACGTTATTTTTTTCTGGAAAACGTGAGGGTTGGTGTCACTCCAATAACGGCAATTTTGTCTGTGAACATTGCCGTTTAAACAAGTGTATATTCGTCACTAAAACAAATATTGTGAAGATGCCTTGCAATGGTTTCCGTCATGATTTCGAAGAATTCTGTTCATCAATCAGGGTCATCTTCAGTTAATTGGTGTACCATTTGAATTCTGTATGGATGATACCTGTTCCTCTTCAAAAGTCTCCACACAGTAGAAGGAGACACCTCACAAACATTCGCGACGGAATAAGTAGACTGTTCAGGATTTACTACCATCTCACCAATTATTTGCACTTGCTGTTCTTCCGGAATGGACGGATGACCTTCCAATGGACGAGAATTGACCATTTTAGAGATTATTGACGTGGTACCTTTCTACTAGTGAAACCGAAAACTAAATGAGAATATTCTTACTGAACATGGCGTTTTTGTCGTTTTTATAAACAAAAAATAACTCAACAAACCTTATCGGGTTGTTGGAATTTTCACATGGCGTATAAAAAAAATATTTCTATAAATATCGATATTATTGTGTTTGTCTTCAGGAAATTATTAAATGTTCCGCCATTTCTTGTAGTAGGTGAAGATATTGACTTCATATTCTAGCGTTGTGAAGAATTTGTCAGGAGTTTCAAAATGATGTATCACAAGATCCTCCTTTCCATTTAATCCCTTCCTCAGATGGCACTCAGTCGCCATCTTGAAAGTTTCATCTGTCAATTCCACTTCAAAATGAAGTATTGATGCATTAATTTCATTTTCACAAATTTCGATTTTTTGAGTTGACCCGTTCAAAAAATTAAAGGTGGGGACATTAAAGAAATGCACTTTATGAAATAAGCTGTGAGGACTGTGACAAAAATATATCGCTCAGACTAAGCGAGCCTTCGACACTCGTTTCGAAGAACACTCAGCCCATATCCGATTTGAAGACCAGAAAAACACGCCATAAGATAAATGAAAATTGTCTAGAGTTGATTAGATCGGTACATGACACTAGATTTTGAAATGCTTCCGAAAGCCTGGAAAAGCAAAGTGTGGTATGAGAAATATGAATGGTGACGAATGTTTCATTCCAAACAGTTCATTGTTCACATTTTCATGAATCATCCATTTTTACCCATTGATGTGTATCGGAAAGTTAGATATAGACAGAGACCAGTTTTAGAGTTGTTAATTACTTTCTTTCATCTCCTGAAGACGCCAACTCGGTTGGTGAAACACACTTCGGGATGAGTATTGAAGTTCTAGTAATTGGGAAAAGTTCTTGTTTTTGAATCGAATGTATGTAATCATGATTAAGTTCTCATAATTGATATGATAAGCTGAAAAGAATTATTTAAAATCATATTTATTCGATTGAATAATTTGGAGGAATAAATTTGGAGATAAACCAATTTGAAAGCATGAATTCAAATTCTACGGGTCATTCCATACAAACGGATTCCATGTGTAGGCCCATCGTAACAGGTCTCGTCGAAGTCAAACCAGACAGCTTGGCACCACACAGAAACAGGAAACGACCCTGAGGAACACCCATCCGCCAACCCTCATTCATCATCTGCCCATAAAATAAAAATAACGATCTTTACACAACCATTAAATCTTTCACAGCTTGTTACTAATGACCTTTGTTTCTTTTACATTCTGTAAATATTGAAACCGTTAAAAGTTCCAGAAGAAACACTGCATTTTAACTATACGATTTCTGTGTTGTGGGCTGTGGGTGGGGTCAGCTGTTTGAGTGATCCGTTCTTCCGATTTGACCTGATTCTGAGATTTGTTTTCGTACATCTATCCCAGATATTTTTCTGTTTTTTTTTGAGTCCGTTTTTATTTTTATTTCCTTGAGGATATGCTCAGAAACAACAATTTATCAAATGGACCAAATAACATAAAATGAACACATTACAATAAGAGTTGACTATTAGGAATAATTCATTTTTTCATTCTAGGATAAGATTTGAAATAAAGAGTACGAAATTTTTCAGGTAAAAGTAAGTCATCTTAAAAACAAAATTCCACAAAGTTCATTTAGGTAGATTGTACATTTAGATTCGAAAGTTATTCTTCAAATCGCCGTAATAATCCGGTCAATTTAGACATTCGAAGCTACCTAAATCCCCACCAAGCTGAAAATCAGATTCTTCAAAATATGATTAAAAATCAAATTTGGAAGTTCCCCATCTTTCTCTTGCATGGAACATTTTTTATTCAAGTTCAAAGGTTAAAGAAAAAGAGTTTTTCGCGATTTTCAGAAAAACGCCACCACGCCACCTTATGAGGTAGTGTACTTTGCGCGTTTTTTTAACGTGGTTTTCCCAATAGTGTCCCACGGGTTAGTTGTGATCCTATTTAATTTGAAACTATTGCAAAATAATGGATATTAGTAGAGATTGAAAAGATAAAAGCAATTTAAGTTAAAAAAAGTACATACTGAAATTTAATCGTCCGAGTCGTAACTTTCAAATTATTTTTGTTGTTCTTTCTTCTTGATCCTCTTGTTCTTGATCGCCTTGTTCTTCTTCATGTTCATCCTCAGTACATGTAAACTGCGTTAATAGTGATGTATCGCATGTCGCCTTGTTATGATCAAACGGATCCTCCACTGTTGGTGATTCAATATTAGAGCACGACTGGCCTTGACAATTTGTACATGCCAGAGAACAAAACAGTCCAGCATTTTTGCAACCACATTTGGCGCTGCACACTTTTTGCAGTTGCACAAAATTGTGTTCAGCAGTTTTTACGGCGCAGGTGGGAGTAAACTTTGGACTGGTTCTAATGAATTGTTGTCCAACTTCCAATCCCAGTCTGTAGGGTCTAGCTGATAACCAAGCCACACTTGAATTTGGTAATATATCCAAAAAAGATGTTGATGAGTAGCAACTGAGGTTGGAGAAAAACAAGGTAATTGTACATGTTTTTTACTTTTGGTATTTTTAAGGAAACATGCATATACAGTGTCACCATTAAAGTGCGCACCATATGGAAAACTTTTTTTTCGAAAAGTTTCAATGAAGTTTAACTTCGGCACTTGTTTGTGCTTTGAATTTAACTTAAAATGATGCGGCCAACTGCGACCCACTGACGTTCAGTGTTTGTCAAATTCAACTTTTTTTTTGAAAAAAATTGAAAAAGTGCATTTCTAGATCGAATTTAACAAAAAGTTACTTGAAAAAGTTGTGTCTACGGCAATTTTATATCCATATGCCAAATTTTATGCAACTAGGATGAAGTTAACGTTTTGCTTATTTTTGACAGATATCCCCTTTATTTCAAAAAACAAGTTCGATTGATTGTCATCAATTCATGTATACATAACAAACTCATCATGGAGTTTAACTTTTCTGATAAATTTCTACTCATACGGCCATTTTAGAGAGAAATTAAAAATGTGCTTTGAAAATGTTAACATGACTGGTGCAAAGTTTCAATCACTTGGCTATTTTCTTAAACAAACGTCAGTACCTTCAATTTTGAAAAAGCAGACACAATTCGGAAACTGCAATAAGTATTAATAAAATTACTAGAGTTGAAATTACATTAAAATTTCAATATTCAGTATTTACAGATTATTTATAAACACTAACTAGGTCGGTAAGGATGCTTAATCACGTTGAATAAAATTTTTAAGTAGGTAGCAAATCAATTTAAAAAAAAGCACACTTCAAGTAAATATGATGAGGAGGCCCAACTTAACATTTGTTCAAAAGTTATTGAACGCGGGCGAACGAGCATAACCGATATTATAGATTACAAGAGAGAAAGTGTTAGAAACATTTTATTAAAGAATAAATTTTGGCCTTACAAGCCAAAATGTATTAACACATTGAAGAACGAGATTTTGATGTCCGTTTGGGGTTTTCATTCTGGTTTCAAGGAGAGAGAGAAGAAAATGTAAAGTTTCCGTATACAATGTTATGGGCAGATGAGGCAACGTTCTCTTCAAATGGAAAGGTGAGTTCTCAAAATTGCCGATGGTGGGCCCAAGAAAATCCCAATTTCACAGTTGAATGTGGAGATCATAAGTTAAACTCCATGATGAGTTTGTTATGTATACATGAATTGATGACAATTAATCAAACTTGTTTTTTAAAATAAAGGAGATATCTGTCAAAAATAAGCAAAACGTTAGCTTCATCCCAGTTGCATAAAATTTGGCATATGGATATAAAATTGCCGTAGACAAAACATTCGATTTTTCAATTTTTTTTCAAAAAAAAAGTTGAATTCGACAAACACTGAACGTCAGTGGGTCGCAGTTGGCCGCATCATTTTAAGTTAAATTTAAAGTACAAACAAGTGCCGAAGTTAAACTTCACTGAAACTTTTCGAAAAAAAAGTTTCCCATATGGTGGGCACTTTAATGGTGACACTGTATATACTTATCTAAGTAGGTAGTTTTCTCAGGAGCTCTGTACATAAAAAGAAAAAAACGAATGCCGTTAGTGATAATTTCTTGTCGAGTTGAATTACTATTTTTAAAAAGTTCAGCACTTTGAACTAAATTTTGTTTTTCAAACATTTTGAAAACTGTTATTTCACCCCTCCTGTAAATTGCAGTTGTCGTATCACAGCCAGTTATTTCGTGTAAAAATAGTACATGATTTTGACATTTTATAAAAGTAGATAAACTTTTTGATGAATATATTTTGGATTGATATTGAGCTTTTCCTGGTTTTAAGACGAAAAGAAGTTGATAGAAAAAACCCTGGGTTTGAAAGTGAAGAAGTGATAAAGAATGTTTTATACAACTCTCTTTCATTTGTATTGTTTTAGAACGTAGCTGATTCAGATTCTTCCTTTGCATTTCGTATGAAAGAATAATCTGCAATTTTCCTTTTCAATAAAAGAGTCCTAATTGACATTTGGTGATTCTTATCTGTATCCTTGAATCATTTCTATTTCAGGTTATGATTTCAGGTTATTATTTATTTCAATATCATTATTTATTGTTTGTTTCGAATTTCTTATTCACATTGGAATTAAAATTTTTGGATTTATGAACTTCAAGTGAACTAACGAATCGTTAAAAATTATTTACATTGAGGATATACATATCTTCACTTTTCTAAACAATAGTTAATATCTGTATAGCAACTGAATATTTGTCTTATCGGCAGTAATTAAAAATAACTTTCAATTTCACACCATTAATTGCAACTCAAAAGAAATTCCCTCCCACTGTTCAAGGTGATGATAAGCATAAAGTTAGGCTTCCTAACTAGCCTTTGACGTTCAAAGTATTGAATTGTGAATAGTATTAATTCATTGAAGGCCTGACTTCTCCATTCAGCTTCTGACAGTCATTGTGGTACAGCTCACTGGGAATTTCACCAAATTAACCAACAAATGTTTTTAATCAATGGCCTGTACACAAATCCAGCAAATCTTCTTAATCTCTTTAATGCTGCTGACATGGGGTCCCATAGACGGTACGGAAACTTTTGACGTGGGATTCACGTTCTTCAAATAGTTGTTTGTGATAGTAAGAAATACATTTCAAATATTGAATGAAATAAATGAAAAAAACTGACTACATGGTGGTGATGAAAAAATGATGAAATATTTATATACGGAGTGGCATTGATTCCAGAAAAAGTTCATAGGTCATTTTATTATCCGCTTGAAGTAATGAAAAAGAGGAATTTCGATTCAGTTGATTATACTTGAAAATTCATTCAAAGATAATTATTATAGAAACAACTAATAAATTGAAAGTATTCAAAATATTTTATCTCGAAGCAAGTTCTCTGTTGATAATGTTGAATTCCGTTCTTGAAACAAAAATGATATTCTCAACATTATTTTACCGAAGCTAATACCAGAAGATTTTAGATATCGAGGAAGCGTTTGATAAAACAACCTTTCCAACAATTACCTAGCAACTACACTCCAGGAATGTACCCCTGGTAGTAAGAGAATGGATACTCAAGATGCTCTCTAGCAGAGCAATAAGTATTAATGTAGACGACATCACAGTGAAAGGACTGGTCATGAGGGGGTGTCCACAGGGAGGGATCTTATCACCCCTTCTCTGGAACATAGTTCTGGATACCCTGAATTATCACCTTTACAATAATACAGCGACTGGATTGTTCAAACATCACAGCAGCCATGAGAACAACACCAACCGCTGCAATGGAATTAATTACGGGTCTGACCCATTTGGACCTGTACGTTAGGAAGGTTTCGTTAATCGCTATGGTACAATTGCGCACGGCTGGTGTAAACCTCTAAGCAGGAATGGGTCAATTGAGGCTGGGCCTATGGCGAGAAGCGCTTAATGTGCAACCTCTGCTGCAGGAAACCAGTTATGCAATAATAATAATATTTTATTGGTTCTTCTGGATCATAACTCAATGATATAGAACACATAAACTTATTAAAAAAAAATATGTATGTATAGGATGAGAACATTTATGTAAAATTATATATTAAAACTTATAACTAGGTGAAATTATAATATATTAACATCCCTAGATGACAATCTCAATTCTTCAGTTATATTGATAAGTCATTTATAAACTCTTCAATAGAGTAGTAGGCTTTGTCAATCAGAAAGTTTTTTAGAAACGGTTTAAATTTTCTTAGTGATATTTTTCTAACTTGATTCAGCAATTTGTTAAATAGCCTGATACCCATGAAAATTGGACTTGATTCTGATCTAGCCAGTGAATGATTTGGTATTTCAACAATGTTGAATTTCTTGTGCCGTAATTATTTTTGTTTGAGAAGGTAGAAGGTCGCTGATCCGATTTTACAAAAATCAACAGCTGGTACATATAAATGCATGGGAGAGTTATTATTCTTAAAACTTTGAATAGATATCTGCAGCTAGTACGTCTATTTACACTCTGAATGTTTCTGACAGATCTATTCTGTAAAATAAATACCCTTTGTGCCTCACGTGATAGACCCCAAGCTACTATACTATATGAGATTGTTGAGTGTAATTGGGCATGATAGTACATGAGTACCACCGACTTATCTATAATTTTACTGAGTTGATAGATACAGTAACACTTAGGCGTTAGTTTTTTACATATTTCATTAATATGTTGATTCCATTCATAATCTTCAGTGAGAGTAAGTCCTAGAAATTTTATTGAATTCACCTGTTTCATTAAACCATGCTGTGATTTTACCAGTAAATTGTGATCATGACCATTTGGGGCATAACTAAATCTTAGGAAGGATGATTTTTCATCATTGAAGATTAATTTATTGCTAGAAAACCAATCCTGGACTTTTAAAATTTCCTTGTGAGCCAGGTCTACTGAGGATGTAACATTCTTACCACTAACCAGTAGTGTAGTGCCATCCGCATATATACAAAAAAATTATTACAAAAATTTATTGCTAGAAAACCAATCCTGGACTTTTAAAATTTCCTTGTGAGCCAGGTCTACTGTGGATGTAACATTCTTACCACTAACCAGTAGTGTTGTGCCATCCGCATATATACAAAAAAATTATTACAAAAAGTCATTGACATAAATTATATAAAGTAAAGGTCCCAAAATAGAGCCTCATGGTACTCCAATAGTATACTTCAAACCGGGTTGTGTTTGAACCCGGTTTGACTAAGAATTTTAGGATCCAGTGGCACCTACGGCCTGATGACTTTGACAATCGCGGAACTAGCCAAATTTTACACCCATGCTCAATCCCTAAAGAGATGGGATGGAATCATCTGAGGATGTAACATTCTTACCACTAACCAGTAGTGTAGTGTCATCCCCATATATACAAAAAAATTATTACAAAAAGTCATTGACATAAATTATATAAAGTAGAGGTCCCAAAATAGAGCCTCATGGTACTCCAATAGTATACTTCAAACCGGGTTGTGTTTGAACCCAGGTTTATGTTTAATAAACCGTACAAAATAAAAATAGAACAGAACACAGAGTCAGATGATACAAATGCAATACGAATTTATACAGACGGCTCAAAAACCAAGGAAGGCTCAGGATGTGGAGTGTACTCCAGATCACTAAGCCTGAGGATTGAGTGGGGAAAACATTACAATCTGCACTGACAGCAGGCAAGCCCTATTAGCCTTGAACAGACAACGTGTAACCTCAGGGCTAGTACGAGAGTGTCACCAAGATTTAGCCAAAGCCTCGTTAGATAATATCATTATTCTGAGGTGGGTTAAAGGGCACGATAATAGCATTGCCGACTCTTCAGCCAAGGAAGCGACTGGACTAAGAATTTTAGAATCCAGTGGCACCTACGGCCTGATGACTTTGACAATCGCGGAACTAGCCAAATTTTACACCCATGCTCAATCCCTAAAGAGATGGGATGGAATCAAGGGATGCAATTAGGACAGGATCACCTTGGGCGACCCTGGAAAGCTGGCGCCAAAGAAATATCTGGCGATGACCAGGAAAAATTTACGCTTAACAGTAGGATTTCTGATTGGCCACTGTTAACTCAGGAAATACCTCCATAATGTGGTGCTAGTGGACACACCTTTATGCAGGATGTGTGAACAGAAAGATGATACTCTCAGGTATGTCCTATGCGAGTGCCCGGAGTTATCGTCGGCCTACACCTGCCGATATAAAGGAGATATCTTCCAGTGACCTGTCCACCTTCCTGGAAAGGACAGGATGGACGATGACCTAGGAGGACAACTCCTCGGGAGAATGTACAATGGGTCAAATGTGGCCTAAGTGCTGTGGGCTAACACTCACCCTCCCTACTCTACAGGTACAGATACCACAAGATTTTGAAATTTCATCAATAAATTTCAATTTTTCAACAAAAACTTTGATATCCATCAATACTATGAGAACAACCAACAACCGCTCTTCCAACAGACGTGGAATTTTTCATTATTATAGTACATATTATTCGAAGTGGAGTCGGACTTGATGGATNATATCTGCAAATTTGTATATGTAGATACTTCATTGAAAAAAAAACTCTCAGAGCTGAAAAATGACATTGTAGAGATTAATGATGAAATTTTCGAATTCAAAAATACAAAAAATGTAAGAAACTTCTGAAAGAAGGGAGAGAGCAATTGATTTCGAAATAATTTTTTTATAAGAATGTGTGGATCAATCTTGAAAGTTACTTCTAGATACAAACTGAAAGAAAACGCCATTTTGAAACTACTAATTTCATATGAATATTGAAACATACAAAAGTCATTGTTTCCATTCAGTTTGTACTCCAAACAGTCGTCATGGAACTGAAACAGATATCATTTAATTTCACAAACTACACCTAAACAATTTGATCTCCATGAACTTTATTGAGAAAATATATCACAACATGTTTCGCTAAACATGAGCTTTTTCAAGTGATTAATACATCAAATTATTCTTACATTCATATTTATATACTACAGGTAACCATAATTGAGACTACCTGTAAGAAATTACCTGAACCTCTACATCTCGTACCTGCTCAATTATGATTACCTAAAGCATATTGCCTCACATCTACATCAATAATAATTCTTTCTCGGTTTTTGAGAAAACAAGTTCAATAATGGTAGTCTATTCAAATGTAGTTGGTCATTCATTAGAATGTTTGAATTTTTAAGTTTATTAATTTCCATTGCTTCCAAATGATTCAGTTTCAAACCTTTATTTTCAATGTGCAGAATTTCGAACTCTTCATTGAAGATGTAATTTTCTTCTAGAAGATGATTTGAATATGTTGAATTTGTTTTCTTATTTACATAGCTCTTATGATGTTCCTGGATTCTTTTCCTAAATGTCCTGCCAGTTTGACCAATATATACCTTAGGGCACGTTCCACACTTTAATTTATATACTCTTAATTTCTCGAAGTTGTATATTTTATCCTTATTATTTTTAACTAGCTTTCCCAACGTATTACATGTTCTATAAGCAATTTCAATATCTCGATTTCTCAAAAATGAAGCCACTTTTTCCGTTGATTGTCCAAAATAGGTTTAAGCTCTATAATTTTGATTATCTACCTTATCAATGAGAAAAACGTCTCGAATCGCTTTTGTGTAGACTTTCTTGGCAAGTATTTTATTTATTAATTCGGCTTTAAACCCATTGTTAACCGCAATCTCGCAATCTCGAATCGCTTTCGTGTAGACTTTCTTGGCAAGTATTTTGTTCATTAATTCGGCTTTAAACCCATTGTTTACCGCAATTTGCTTGATGATATTGAGTTCTTCATTAAAATTATCTATTGAAAGAGGAACATTGACTAATATGTGAATCATGCTATTATAAGCTGCTACTTTGTGTTGATACGGATGGGTAGAATCGTAATGTATCGTAATATCTGTATAGGTCGGTTTGTGATAAATTGAAAAATCATGTTTGTTGTTCATTCTACTAATTGTTAGGTCCAAAAAATTGATAGAGTCGTTTGTTTCTATTTCAATAGTGAATTTAATGTTTTCATGAATTTTGTTAATATCCCTATGAAAAGTATCTAATTGCCTCTTAATACCTGTGAAACATACCAAAACGTCATCCACATATCTATGCCAATACAAGAAATTCTTAATCAAAGGATGTTTAAAGATCGACTTCTCTAGATTCTCCATGAAAATTTCTGCAAGTGTGGGGCTTAATGGATTTCTCATAATTAAACCTTGTGAGGAGGAATAAATATTGTTGTTGAATTGAAAGTAATTTTGGTTGAGACATAATGACAGAAGGTCAATTATTTCTCGTTTTATGATTGGGTTCACTCTATTTTTATCTAATAATTCTATTACTAAAGTAATAGTATCATTAGGAGGTATGCTGGGAAATAGATTCTGCACATCAAAGGATAGTAATTTTGCGTTGTCTGGTAGAGGTATCTTCTCTATTTTATTGATTAAGTCATATGAGTTCCGCAGACTAAATTTTGGTTGGAAGTTACAATGATTTAAGATGATATTGATTAGCCTTTCTGATAATTCCACTAATGGTGCAGTGACAAAGGAAACCACTGGTCTAATTGGATAACTCTGTTTGTGCAGTTTTATGAGTGAATATAATTTTGGCATCTGGGGGTTCATCAATGTTAATTTGAACTTTTCCCTTTCCGTGAAAAGTATGTTTGAATTTTTCAAAAAATCTTTCACTTGTCTTTGGAATGAATTAGTTGGATCACGTTTCAGCGTTTCAAAATTTCCTAAATTCAACAAATCGAGGGTTTTGTTGACATAGTCAATTCGATCAATAGCAACTACAGTATTGCCTTTATCTGCTCTAGTTAATATAACACTATTTTTGTTAATTTTACTACGTATTGATTTCACAAGTTTCAATTCATTCGTAAAAATACCTTCTTTCAAAAATTCTGACTTTATGATATTTATGTGACGCCAAATGTTTGTTATTAATGTTATTCAATGTCCCTCCTAATGCCATTTCAGTTTCTATTCCCAAAATTTCAAAGTTGTTAGTGCTATTTTTATGTCCAATGTTGTATTTGAAACCTTTTTCTATCAACCCATTTTCCATGTCTGTGAACTGAACTTTCGATAAATTTATGAACCTGTCATAAAATTTATGATTCGTGAAATTGTTTCTAATAGATAGAGATGGTTTCTGTGCTATTAGTGAATTTAGTTTTTTCTTTTGAATGCAGTACTTTTTATGAATGATTTGATTTACTTGTTCTCTTACTCTAACATCTAAATCATCGAATTCTATATTTAGACACCAATGAAGTAATTCCGTATGTATTACCTTAACATATATATTTGCGTTGTCCCTCTTGCTATATTCCAGTTTTCGCACTTCTTTCATCCATTTCATTTTTCCTGTTTTTATGCCATCTTGCGCTGCTTGGCTTCTATTTGATGTTTTCAGTTGGATGAATCTTGGAAACACTTCTTTCTTGATACAAATGTTGAAAAACCAGATATTCTGATTAGTTATGGCACATTTATAGAAACTTCACACAATATGAAATATGAAAGAGTTACGATATAAAATGTCACTTACATGGAAAACCATCATTCTCAAAGGCGGACTTCAAAGTATCATTTTTCTCAGGTATCTATTGGTTCTCCCTCATTTTTATCCCACGCCAATTAATCAAAGATCAGTATCAGAAACTATTTTCCATTTATTATGCCTTTGGTAACACCCGCAGTTATATTCTGAGCGTAAAAATCTAAGAATAAATTCGTTACTTTAGGAGCTCTTCGAAATCCAAATATAATATTTTATTTCTTTTGCGAATAAACAAAGAAAACTTTTCCAATCAGGAAGTGCTCTATAATTTTCCCTACAGTAACCAAAATAAAAAAAATATTTTCATGTACTGAATCTTTTTAAGTTTTTTGTCACCAAGCAATATCTTCGATATAAAAAAATAATACCAATCAAATGGAAAAACTATTTCCATTCAACCCTCTGTAATGTAGGAGAAAGCTATCATGAAAAGTGTAGCCGCATTGTCACTCTCCATAAGCCGATATTGGTTTTAGAATAAATTTTACAAACACAGTTCGAAATGAAAGTTACAAGAATGAAAATAACATTGACGAACACATGAAGAAGGAAACCTACATACCAAAGTTCATGAAGCACCAGTAGAAGGAATTACGAAATAATGTGTTTAGAATTATTACCTCCATCTACTCCAGGAATTTTTTGATAAATTGTCATTACTGACCCTTGAAAATCAAAAGGATCATAAATAAAGGCAAAACATCTATCTTTGGAAAGCGAACTCATACAGGACAGTTCTTATATTATGTGGTATATTGTGGAATATGAGGACAATCAATCTTGTGTCAAAATGGCATCAACTTTGAAAAGTAACCGAACAAAGCATATTGACATAAGACACCATTTTGTGCGTGATTGTATTGAACAAGAAAAGATAATTTCGCATTATGTTTCTACAGAAAACCAGCAAGCAGATCTACTAATTGAAGCATTACCTTTTTCAAAAATGAGATTTTCGAGATTATTTAAATGTAATGAAAATAATTGCTGATGTTCTGCTAATGATTTATGTTTGTAATGAAACCAGTTTTAATTCTAGAAAATGTTGATTGTGTGTTTTTGAATTATTTTCATAGTGAAATATAATGTGGAATTGCAGTATTGGAGGGGAGTGTTGAATAGTCCAAACTGTTTTAAACAGTTGTAAGCCAATGTAATGCTGGATCTTCAAAATTCAACACTAACAGTTCTTGACATCGCTTGCTATCATTCGCGCTAGCTCATCAAAGTACACAGTTTTTTAAAGGATAACAATTTGTATTTTGGAAATTACTATACCAAAAACCAACTACTTGAAGTTTTACAGACAAAAACATTTGAAAAAGTGTATGCCCTTGAGAGTATTGCTGAAACGTATGGACATACCATACTAAGCCTTCCACCCAATTTTTGTGTTTTTAATCCCATCGAGTTGATTTGGGGAGAATTGAAACAAACTATCAGGCGTAAAAATAATTTTCCAAAATTTGTGAAATCGCAATCATTAAACAAATAGCAGTTAATAACAAAATACCTACCACTCTAGTTAACAACATAATAATGAAATATCAACAAAAATCAATATTGAAAGAACTATTCTTAATTTCCACAAGACCAGAACACAAATATGTTAGTATCAATTATGCTGGTAGAATCTACGAGAATATTAAAAATTATCTCCCAAAATTCAATTTACAACGGAAATTTAGGAAAGATATTATTCAATGCCAAACCTTAATTAGAGAAAGGGAAGAGATCTGGTATATATCGAATATAATGTGGTGAATGCCCCGCCATATATACAGGCCAAACTGGAAGAAATTTTGATACAAGGTACGACGAACATGTCATTTCGGATAAAAAATCATTAATGTACGAACATCTTCAAAATTCGAAACATAAAATAGATGAAGATAATTTAAAGATCCTACACACATGCGAAAAAGGGAAAATGATGAATCTGTTGGAATCTATGGAAATAAACAGGTCAAAGAAAGATCCCAATTCTATTGTCCTCAACGAACAACTTGATTTAAATAATAGTCCTCTCCTGAACCTATAATCCAGATCCCAAAACCTACATTATATTGAAAGCTTTGTTATGTTCATGGCTTTTACAGGTATATGAAACGCAGGTACCGGGTATCAGGTATATCAGGTATATCAAATCATTTATGATAGAATAAGCAACATAGGTATAAATTACTCAGATTTAAATGTAATCAGTTAGTTTTGAAAATGGTGTAATAGCCTAAACCGGTCAACAATAAAGAAATATAGTGGAAAATAGACAAAAGTGTGTTTTTGTAGTGTATTCTCAGTTCAAATTATATCTTAGCACTGACGTTTTATTTACAACCCTTCAGATTTGTTTGTTTTTCTAGAAATTTTTCAGTTCATAAAATTGTTCAAAAAATATATCGTATATGGTGTGTTGATCCTTGAGAAAGCTGAACTTGTCTTGAACACCTGGTCTTACGGCGGGTACGGCCTCAGTAAGGATGACTTTCAAAACGGTTTTCTCAAGAGATTCTTTTCATAATTTCAATTCAAGATGTTGCCATAATGAGCTTTCATTCGTGGACCGGCCACACGCAGGGAGAATTCAAGTACGATTTTTTATATTGAGTATTCAGTTCTACACGTCATCCTGGTAATCAGAAAGATGGAAGCCAATCTAATATTATAGGATAAATTATCTACTAAAATTTAGGAATAGAGGAATTATGGTTCGCTCAAGTAAGGGATCATTGTGTTATACGTACGGGTTTTTAGAATAAGCAGCACCCTTTATGTTTCAGTTACTCTTCACCAATTTAATATAAATGTTTCATTTTTCTTATCACTCAGTGAGCTATGCTTGAAGACTGGCAGTAAACAAATCTAAAACAAATGAACTTCAAACGTTCAAGCCAGTCTCGATATACCTACACAGTAGGTTTAATGGACTGACGCTTATCAGAAAACATCTACTCCCCTGGCTAATACCACGAAGGGCGTTGGATTGTATCCGACAGGCGTCAGTGCAAGAATCTTCACAGAAAATTTCCTGCATATGCAATTGACAATACAACTGAAAGAATCGACCTTCAATTCTGGAACGGGTACACTTGCAGACCGGTTTCGGGCTTATTAGCCACTCATCGGTGCAAGATAGTCACCATAATCGACCTAAAGTCAATGATATTCCACAATTGAAAATCGGAATTCTTTCAGAGTATTTCACTACTCTTCCGAAGTTGAAGCAAACATCACAAAATGTCACTCCATCTAGTACCCCTCCATGTAATACCACGAAGTGGTATTAGCCAGGGGAGGGAAAAAAAAGCAAGCATAGCCCACTGACTAATAAGAAAGTTTTTCTTCCTTATTCAGAGGAATCGGGCAAATTACGGATATGCAGTTGGTTAGTATCTCGTCCACTAGATGGAGTGACATTTTGTGATGTTCGCAACAAATTTGGAAGAGGAATGAAATACTTTGAAAGAAATCCGATTTTCAATTGTGGAATATCATTGACTTCAGGTCGATGATGGTCACTATCTTGCACTGATGAGTGGCTAATAAGCCCGAAACCGGTCTGCAAGTGTGCCCGTTCCATAATTGAAGGTCGACTCTTTCAGTTGTATTGCCAATTGCATATGCAGGACATTTTCTGTGAAGATTCCTGCACTGACGCCTGTCTGATATAATCCAACGCCCTTCGTGGTATTAGCCAGGGGAGTAGTTGTTTTCTGATGGGCGTCAGTCCATTCAACCTACTGTGTAGGTATATCGAGACTGGCTTGAATGTTTGGAGTTCATATGCTTTAGATAAATGTTTCATTTGGAGTTCGTTTCCTGAAAAGCGTTACTGGGGAACAAACTAAACAGTAGAAAGCGGGGAAATTGAAAACACCAATTTGTTCCAGTTATTTTCACAAACATACATTTTTCATCTGAATATCTGCTGTCGTCGTGCCATCAATTTATATTCCAGTTCTGACTGAAATTTCGTGTCTGATGGAAATGCACGCTGTGTTTGTCTGCTACTTTATATGAATCAAAACGACTAGCTTGCGGTCATCACCTCTTAAGTCAAAAAGTACAGATAAACAGTGTAATTTCGTATAGCCAGTGTCATCCCCAAAGTGTGCACCATATGGGAAACTTCTTTATTAAGGGTTTTTCGTTAAAAAGTTTTTCTTTATAAAAGTTTGTGCACCCCCTGAAACTAAACATGCACCAACGAAATACAGTAAAACACGCGTAATATACGAGGAGCCTTCAAATGTTTAATTGTGAGACAAGAATAAAGTACTCTTGTTTTGAAAAATTTCGGAAAATGTTAATTAGAAAAGTTGTTCAGCATTGAAAAATACATCTAGATTCGTAGTCATGGCCATCCAAGTGAAGTTTTATTTTTTTACCCATTTTTTTAAATGGGGACTACNGAATATTACTGAAGTTTTTTACCAACACCAAATCGTTATTTTTAACACCTCGACACGTGTTTCGATCATCAACTGATCATCTTCAAAAGGAAAATATAATCTTCCTCTTGAAGAAGATCACTTCCAAATGGAAGTGATATCTTCCTGTTGAGGATGATCACTTGGTGATCAAAACACGTTTCGAGGTATAGTTTGGTTTTTGCTTTCTAATTTTTTTTTAAACTTGTGATGCACTGTTTGGAACCTTTGGTGTAGTAATGAATATAACTGAAGTTTTTTACCAACACCAAACGTGTTTCGATCACCAAGTGATCATCTTCGAAAGGAAAATATAATCTTCCTCTTGAAGAAGATCACTTTCAAGTGGAAGTACTATCTTCCTGTTGAAGATGATCACTTGGTGATCAAAACACGTGTCGAGGTGTAAAAAATAACGATTTGGTGTTGGGAAAAAACTCCAGTAATATTTTGTTTTTCAATATTGTTATCAAAAAAATTAAATAGTTTTCGTGGAGGTTGCTGAGATGAATTAACTGTGATGCACAACAGTTTTTAATGAAATGAGAAAATGGATGACATTGGTTTTTTATTTATTTTACCTTAAATACCAAGTTGTGTAGTTATCAGAAAAATTTATCAGAACTTTTGCCTACAATTTTGAAAAAATATATTTGTTTTCAATGCATTTGGGTTATGAGAGTTTTTTCACAAATTTCCTGAAAACAATGTCAAAAAATGTTTGATTCTTTTTGTAAAACCATATAAATGACGAAAAATGCTTTTAAAAATGTAGTTATAGGTGATTTAGGAACATATTTCTTTTCTGTATTCTGCTCTATTGAATTGATGAGTTTTCTACAACAAACTCCGAAAAATTATATATTTCATACAATAAACTAACTATATTTTATCTTTTCGGTTGGTACAACAGAGTCCACATAAATACACAAATGAAAAAAACTGGATTTTCAAAATGCCTTGGCATAACTAAATATTTTGTTGAAATGGTTTGATATATTGAATCGAAGAATAGTCCAATTGAACCGAAAAAGAGATTTGACAAGTATTTTTCAAAACAAGTTATTCGAAAATATTCCTCAACGTTGTTGGTATCATATTTTTTAATAGAAGCTTCAGTATGATATTCAATCTTTATTGTTGAATTCTCCAGTAAATCGTTATTCGAAAACCCAACAATGAAAATAATTTCATGTATTGAACCTAATAAATTATGAATTTTATTAATTCGGACTTCCATTGTTCAATATAATTCTACTATGATTTGAAATCTATGAAAGAAAAAATAAAATTGAAATGATAAGCTAAATTGTTAGGGTCTAATTTGTTTTAAACTTGATTTATTTTATACTCTCATTATAAGTACCTATTATGCAAAGAGTTGAAAGAGACAATGACATCTACAAATCTGGTATTTTAATAAGAACTCTGAGCATTAAATTAGTGAAAAATTAAAATGCACACACCCTTTTTCTTTTTTACACCACTGGTTTCATGAAGGTCTCGTGAATTCCCAAACTGGGCAGTGACTTGAACCTCCAGGAGGTTATTGTCAATGAATAAAGGAACCGTTTAACAGGTATTTTAGATATTATTATATTGATGACGTTTTAGAAAATAGATGTCCGTCACAAGGTGTAGGATTTTATCAGTGTTTGGGGTAAACTGACGACAGACTGGACAGATTTCATCTGAGGCGCTTGTTAATCTCTGAATGGCTTTGTAGGAGTGAGGTTACGTCTTAGACGACAGGTTGAAAAATAAGGTAATTGATCTAGACAAACGAGTGAAACCTGAAATAACATAGTAGAAAAATTACGGGGACTCTTACCTTTTTCGAGTTATACGGGGAAACCAAAAAAGGCTGTTTTTCGTTTTCATTTTTCGAATGGAATTGTTATTTTGGAGAATATCAAAAAATGAAACAGAAAATGTTATTTTATGTGAAGTGTATTATGACAATGTTATACTGAATATTGGATAAAACGTATCGGGTCAACATAGCCACCATCAACTTTTTTTAAAATACGGACCTGTCTTTTTCATTACAGATATTGATGAAACAATGAAATCACAATCCAAGGGTATTCACATTTGATATTGAGCTTCACGATGGAGGGATCAACGGTAGTCTCCCATCATGTAGATGTTCCAGCGCCCCTGGTAACGGTTTTCCATCAATTTAATATCTTGGTGAAAACGCTCACCCTGCTCCTCACTAACATCTCCCAAATTTTCCGGGAAGTAATCAAGATGACTGTTCAAGTAGTGGACTTTCAGGCTAATCAAACATCCTATTTTCTTGAAACTCTTCAACATGTCAGCTACAATGGTACGATATTCTGGGTCTTTTGCATTTCCTAAGAATTTTGTAACAACTTGCTCGAATGATACCCATGTTTCTTCCACATGTATGGTCATTGTGGTTTCAAAGTTTACGTCGAACATCATTTTTCGAATATCGGTTCCTACAAAGACGCCTTCTTTAAGTTTAGCCTCTGAAAGGTTTGTGAATTTCTGACAGAGATACTCGAAAAAAGTCCATCTTTAGGCAATGCCTTTACAAACTGTTTCGTGAGTAACNACCGAAAAAGAGATTTGACAAGTATTTTTCAAAACAAGTTATTCGAAAATATTCCTCAACGTTGTTGGTATCATATTTTTTAATAGAAGCTTCAGTATGATATTCAATCTTTATTGTTGAATTCTCCAGTAAATCGTTATTCGAAAACCCAACAATGAAAATAATTTCATGTATTGAACCCAAATTCATCATAAAGTCATCACTATTGAAACGTCTCGAACTTCTGACAAGACCAAATACCCATCCCATCCAAATCAGTGGCCACAATACAGAATCGTAATGCCTGCTCTTCATTCATTATCACGTTCACCATGTCAGCTGTCAAATTTGATCGTTGACAACTAACATTCACAGGTACCCTTTCATTGCTTTTTTGGTTCTTTGAATATTACAAGTCATCTTCTCACTTACTGATTGTGCTCGTGAATCGATCGTATTCAGCTACAGATTTTTATTTAAATTTCTTGAAAACAGTAGGGTCTTTGTTGAATGAGATAAAGTATGCTGCTTTAACATTTGCGTTTGTATGTTTCAACAGTGGATAACTAGTGCATGTTTATTTCTGTGTCTGAACACAACGTTCTTATATAAAATAATTATCAAATTTTTTACTGACTGTCTAGAACATTTTCTCAAAATGAAAATAGCCCTTTACACTCTGAGAAAAATTAGAGATAAAGATGCACATTTGCAGGAGGAACATGTAAAAAAAATTCTGAATATTGAGCTCAAGACTTGATACTTGAAGAATCTAGAAGTACGAATTTTTCTTCAAAATTTGCACCTCATAGAAGCCGGTTTCTTTTATCATATGGTAACATTGCTATATTCTAAACCGTAACAGATACGAAGACGATTTGGAAAAAAAGGTAACTGTCATCAGGAAAAATACAATGGTAGGAGAAAAATTACGGGGACTCTTACCTTTTTCGAGTTATACGGGGAAACCAAAAAAGGCTGTTTTTCGTTTTCATTTTTCGAATGGAATTGTTATTTTGGAGAATATCAAAAAATGAAACAGAAAATGTTATTTTATGTGAAGTGTATTATGACAATGTTATACTGAATATTGGATAAAACGTATCGGGTCAACATAGCCACCATCAACTTTTTTTAAAATACGGACCTGTCTTTTTCATTACAGATATTGATGAAACAATGAAATCACAATCCAAGGGTATATCACATTTGATATTGAGCTTCACGATGGAGTGATCAACGGTAGTCTCTCATCATGTAGATGCCAGCGCCCCTGGTAACGGTTTTCCATCAATTCAATATCTTGGTGAAAACGCTCACCCTGCTCCTCACTAACATCTCCCAAATTTTCCGGGAAGTTTTCAAGATGACTGTTTAAGTAGTGGACTTTCAGGCTCATCAAACATCCTAGTTTCTTGAAACTCTTCAACACGTCAGCTACAATGGTACGATATTCTGGGTCTTTTGCATTTCCTAAGAATTTTGTAACAAATTGCTTGAAAGATACCCATGTTTCTTTCAACTTCATTTTTCGAATATCGGTTCCTACAAAGACGCCTTCTTTAAGTTTAGCCTCTGAAAGGTTTGTGAATTTCTGACAGAGATACTCGAAAAAAGTCCATCTTTAGGCAATGCCTTTACAAACTGTTTCGTGAGGCTCAACTTTATATGTAGAGGTGGTAAGAGAATGTTTCTACGATCTACAAGGTTTTCACGGAGAATGTTCTCGCCGGGTTTTAAAGACTCCCTTACAGGCCACTTCTTCCTGCACCAATGTTGATCCCTGGCTCTACTGTCCCATTCACACAAAAAACATGGAAATACATGCTTCTTGCTGACCAAGAAGCATGTATTCCACTTTCAAGTCACCACATGTCTCTTTCATATGTATAGAGAATGGTCAACAGGTATAGATGCATATGTGTTATTATTGTGTAATAAAACAGCTTTTGAACTAGTTTTGGAAAAATCAATGAACAGCCTCCAGTCTTCTTTTTTGTATTCAACACCGAACTCTTTGATCAGACCTGGAATGTCTGAGCAGTGTAATAAATCACTTCCTTGATCAAAAAATTTCGAAAACTGCTGCTCCCTCTTCCTTTACACATATAATAATATGCTAGTTCCAACTGCTAACAAGTTCTTTCCTTTTAGTCTAGAACCAAGCAATTCTGCTTGTAAAGCAGAGGCTCTATATTTGCTGTTACACATTGAAACTCTCCATCATCTTGCTCATCTACAGTGTGATCCATTTTCAATGGAAACACCCCCCTAAAATTTGAAGTTGTAAACCGATTTTAATATTTTTTTTTGAAATGTCAAGTACTAAGTGGCCTACCTTGGGACAAAATTTGAAATAATTATTAAAGTTTCAGGGCATACTACGATATTTTTTCTTAGTCGAAAATCGGGATTTTTTATTAGCG
>NW_019292406.1:0-12950 GCF_000500325.1 Leptinotarsa decemlineata | reverse complement strand
TTTTTTGACCATTTTCTAAGATCTTCAACACAAACATAACATACCTTATGCGGGGCCCAAGATTTATCCTGATTACCAAGTTCAATTCCAAAATATAAGAGATAAACTTTTTTCACAAAGTCTGTAATGTTTCTTTGATGTTTTTTAATAACAAACTCACCGCAAATATAACAAAAACTTTCAGCAGAGTTCTTACAACCGAGATTAGACATTTTAATGAACACATCTACTGGAAAACAGAAAGTAAAGTTAGTTTGACAGTAAACAAAACATCAGCTTTGAGCAGAACAATATAATTCCCCTCTTTCTGGACAGTAAATGTGTTTCAGCAATGCTGCCAACTCTTCAACATCCAGCACAAATTATTTTACAATTTCATTTGTAGTATATAAAAGCTGTTAAATTCTGTAATAAATGAAAAACTTTAATATATTGATGTGCAAATGTGAAAAAATGGTAGGTGATACGGCTTAATAAGTGTCATATTTGGATTCAGCACCCTAAAAAACAGAATAATAATGTGTTTTAAGTAAAACAGATTTTTCATCGTTGGTCTGTGTTGATTATCATTCGTAGAATTTCAATATTTTTATAATTCTCAATCCTGGAAGTAACGAAAATATCAGTTTTGGGTCAAGAATCGAATGTTGTATAATTTGGTATGATCAAATAGCATCTCAATTCATTTACCATACATTTACCATTTAATACAAATGAACATTTACATAGGGAAACCAATTTTCAAGAAAGGTTCGGAAAAAATGTTTGGTTGGGAATTGTGGGATAAACATCCTTGGCCCTTTCTTTAACGTAGATCATTTGAATAGTGAAATGTATCCTCATTATCTATTCAATGAATTTGATGCCTACTTAGATGAATTGTCACTGAATATCCGCCTTGAAATACAATATTTTCTACAGGTTGGCTCTCCTCCCCATAATGCAGCTATAGTGAGAGAACATTCAGATGCAATATTTCCAAGAAAATTGATTGTGAACAATGGCCACCTCGATCCCCAGATCTTACTCTTTTAGATTTTTTTTTTGTCTGAGGATACATAAAGGATAAAGTTTTTTCAACACTAAGTATAGATATCGACCATTTCAAACAAAACATAAAAGATGCATGTATTAGTATTACACCTATTATGCTAGAAAATTGTCACAGAAATTGTCTGGACCGACAACTTATGTGCATTTAAGAAAGAGGTCGTCAATTCGAGCATTTAATGTAGATTGCCATGTAGCTTTGATTTTCCATATTAGTTTCATTTTTCCCAAAAGTTCATGATAAATTTAATTGTTTTCTGTTTGAATGTTGTCACTGATGATGGTGGTTATTTCAAATGTAACGCTATAAAAATATTATATGTGATATACTCTTGGATTGTGAATTCATCGCTTCATCAATATCTGTAATGAAAGAGACAGACCCGTAATAAAAAAAATATTTGATGATGGCCTTGTTGATACGAAACGTTTTATCGAATATTTATTATTTTACATCGTCATAGTACACTTCGAATACAATAACATTTTCCCTTTCCATTTTTTGATATTTTCCGAGAAAACAATTTCTTTGGAGAAAAAACGAAAAACAGCATTTTTGGTTTTCCCCGTATAACTCGAGAAAGGCGAGAGTCCTCGTAGATTTTCTTCGACCATTGTATTGTTCTTGATGACAGACCTTTTTTCCCATTTAATCATCTCCGTATCTATTACGGTTTAGAATATAGCAATGATACCACATGATGAATGAAACGGCCTGTATAGTGGTATAATTCGCATTTCAGGAAATAAAATCCAGGAATTTGTGTAACTGAAACATGATGTTTATCTTGTTGTAACTAACTAATTTACTCCACAGAAAGAATGAACTTTGAGCATGATACGAAATTTTCAAAGCATACCAGATGACAATTCATAAAAAATATATTGAGAGCATTTCTATGAATTTGATCGTAGTTGGTCGTACTATACCAATATTATAAGCCAAGCATCTAACAGAAAACAGTTTTCCTAAAACCAGAGGATCAATACTTTTCTGTCATGATAACAAGAGGGATTATTTTTGAGTCCATTTTGGGAAAAAACTTATGAACACTCTTGAACATTCTGAAAATCCTAATGTTTGAACTACAAACAACACGCTTCAAAGAAATATCATTCCATGATAATTTTGTGAACTATATATGAACCTTCTTTGCATGTATACAGGGTGTTTCAATTTTGATCCTCACCAGTGGGATCTTGGAAACTATGAAAGATACGAAGTTGGTTGAATAGAGGTAAAGTTGCACATTTACCCGACTAAAAATATGCTATTGAGAAAGTTCTGGAATTCCGAGTATATCTGGAGATATCCGGAAAAAACAGTAATTTCGGAAAATGGTTTTTATTTTTTCTGGCTTTATTTTCCAAAGGATTCGAAAATGATTTGCATTTCTACATTGCCACTTTTTCCTTGCTAATGGTGTTTTCAGATTTGCTATCCGACGCTTCGTCTTCCGGCCACCATCATCAACTTTTTTTTTTATGAACGCTACATTGGATTATTTCTGTTTTGAATAGAACCCGATTTTAACTTTTCAATGATGTATCATAAGTTATCATTATTATCATTGTTATCATAATAGGCTTTGCCTTTAATGTTTCTGAATTATTTGACTTTCAATTTGTTGCAATTTTGTTATTGTGCGAGCCATTTAATTTTTGGCGAAAAATGGCTTTCACGGAAGAAGAAACAAGAGATAAGATACAAATTTATTTCAAATACGATAGAAATGTTTTTGAACTTGTATCTCGAAAGATGACAACTACATCGAACTATTTTCAAGTTATTGGATCAAAATCTTGCCGAGTTTAGTTCGTTTGAAAAGTCAATGAAAAAATACGGAGACAGAATCAACAATCAAAATTTGATAAATGATGTGTGTATAGGTAAATTAGACATTGTGTCCTTTTCAATGAACTTTGAACAAATAACACTAACAAACTAAAATGTGGTAGTCATCTTTCGGGATAGAAGTTTAAATATATTTCCGATGCCCTAACGCTGTTTCTGTTGTATTTGTAATAAATTTGTATCATATCTCTTTTTTCTTCATTCGTGAAAGCCATTTTTCGCGAAAATTTCAATGACTTGTACAATAACAAAATGTCATTGGGTGTAACAAATTGAAAGTCAAATTTAGAAACCTCAAAGTCAAAGCGTATTATGATAAGGATCAAGGTTTTTCAATATCTCCAATTTTTTGAAAAATAATGATAACTTATGATACCTACATCGTTGAAAAGGTGGAAGATTGGTACTATTCAAAACAGAAAGAATGCAATGTAGCGATTATAAGAAAAAATAAAGTAGATGATGGTGGCCGGAAGACGAAGCGTCGGATAGTAAATCTGAAAACACCATTATGTAGCAGGGAAAAAGTGACAATGTGAAAGTGTAATTCATTTCGGAATCGTTCAAAAAAGCTACAAAAAAAATAATTTTCCGGAATTTCTGTTTTATCCGAATATCTCTGGATATTCTCAGAAATTCTGAACTTTCTCAACGGTATATTGTTAGAACTTTACCCCAATTCAACAAATTTCGAATATCTCATAGTTTTCGAGACCCCAATGGTGAGGATCGATTGCTTCTTTTCTTTTATTTGGAAGATTCCCACATTTTTCTTATCAAAATGGAGTAGTAGAAAGCCAAAAACTTTCTTTCCCAAAAATTACTTTCTCCTAAAAATGTAACCCGTTCAATTTAAACAAGATTCCTTTGACTGGGATTTAATCAAATAAGCGGATGAAGTCATTACGATGGCATCGATGACATGAATAAATACGACATAAAGTCGTAATTTATGAATGAAATGTGTGTTTCCTTATGTTATTCAGATTGGTACTGAAGATCCCTAAGGCAAGTGTCTTACGGCGAAACATCGATGTCTACCATTGAGGATGACAGTGTTCTTTGTAAGTGAAATTTTCACATTTCATTCATATATTGTGTAGGAGTCTTGTGAATGATATTTGATTCCATAACGAACGTTTGGAATACGAACTGAGTAGAAAAAAGTGTTTTTTGTATAATTCATTGTTCATATTAAAGTATTTGTTTCGAAAGTTTTTTTACTTCAATTCCAAAAAACGCATCAAACAAATTGGTTATTAGCGTTACATTTCAGGTTACATTTCTAATTATAATTTACTTGTTATTTGAATAGAGGTTAGNTACATTCGTTTAATAATCACCCGTCAACTTTTTTTTCCCTAAAGCGATCTAAAAAAAATTATTGCCATTTTTAAAAATATCCGATGTATCTATATATAAATGTATATATATAGATAGATAGATAGATAGATAGATACTTTATTGTACAAGAAAATACAATCTTATTGACAAAGCTTGTTAAAAAATCTGGTATATATAGCACTTCAAAGAATAAAAGAAAGAAAACAATTCAAAACCACATAAATACACATTAACACAATTTGAGCAAAACTAAGTTCACATATCTAATAGATAAAATATAACAATATAAAATGAAATTTAACAAATTGTAGACGAAATAGTTTGTATAGTCCCTTTCAAAAGATGAAAATAACAAATGTAACCGACTATCGTGCGAGAAGAGTTTTTGCATCACATGATTCGGATAGACATGATTCATAGTGTTACTTATTGTATAAAAAGAAGTATGGGGTTTTTCAGTCGTTATTATTTTGGGAAAAGTTAGTCATATGCAGATCGTTGTTGCGAACTGAGATTGTTAGTTTTGTTAAATTAATTTGGTGAATATATTTTGATATAAACTCGGTGTTTTGTTCTGAAAAGATAGTTTTCGGTATAGTGTTTACACAAATATACACAATTTGAACATAAGTTCACATGTCATGGCAATAAAATAAGATATATCCCAGTATAAAAATATAATTTAAAGTATAGATGTCAATACAAACAACAAAAAACGCCTTATATTAAATCACAGAAAAGTTCCATTGTAATATTCATCAAGATTGTGGTACGCTTTATTTGCAAGGGCATCTTTAACAAGATTTCTGAACTTTTTATAGCTTTTTTCCTTCCTAATTTCGTAAGGTATGCGATTATACAGCTTTTTACTTTCATAAATCAAAGAATACTTTGTCTGGCTTGTTTTTGGAAAAGGAAGATATATTTTATTTTCAGTTACTTGCCGGGTTATGTAATTTGTAGGTTCCGGAGTTCCAACCATATTATGTTTTTTGTAAATCAGGCAAACACTTTCAAGTATGAAAATACAAGTAACAGTGAGAATTGTTTCTCTCAAAAATAATGGTCTGCATGACTCACACACTCCCACCTTGCATAAGTATCTAACCGCTCGCTTTTGCAAAACAAACACCGAATGAAAAAGTTGTTGACTGCAAAATCCCCAGAAGGCAACACCATATCTCAGGTGGGACTCAATCAGGGAATGATATACCATTTTTGTTGTGGATGAACTGAGTTCATTTGAAACTATTCGAGATTCCGAGGAATTTGGATTGCTTTTTATTCTCAAGAATTTGTCCATTCAAGTATAAATTGTTAATATCACAGCTGAAGGTGAGTAGGTTTGTTTTTTTAATATTAAAACACAAGTAGTTTGAGTCACACCATTTTTTCACAACTTCTAAATCACTAGAGTTAGTTTCTTTCATATTAGAAGTATTTTTCCATGCCACAGGAGCGTGGTGTCATCCGTAAAGATGGTAACATTCCTTGAATTGAGAGATCAACCAGGTCATTTACATAAATGGGGAAAAGAATCGGGCCCAGTACTGATCCTTGTGGAACGCCCCGTAAGATATCCTTAGTGTGTGATAGTTTTTCGTTTGATCTTACTAACTGTTTTCTATTACTTAAGTAAGACTTGAACCATTCATTACACACTCCTTTAAAGCCATAGTAGTTCAACATTTGCAAAAGAAGTTCATGATTTACACAGTCAAAAACTTTGGAGAAATCGCAGAATACTGCAGCTACGACCTCATAGGATTTATTTATAGTCATCACTAGTGTATTTAAAGCGGAATCGGAAAGGTTATTTAAAATTTTTACTGAAATTTCATCAATGCCCGTTGCATTTTTGTTTTTATTTTCTTGCAAGATTCCTTTCAGCTCTAATGCATTTGTGTCTTCAAAGTGGAAGAGTTGTTGCGCATATTTACATTATCAAAATAATCCATCGGATTTGAAGTAGAAACAAAGGATGAAGTTAGTTTTTGAGCAATTGTGTAGTAAAAATTATTGAGTGTTTCCGAATCTATATTGACGTGTTCTGAAATTGCATTTGATTTATTTCTTAGACTATTCACTATGGCCCAGTTTTTTTTGATTTTATTATCAGCTTTGTTTATTCTACTTTTGTAATGAATTTCTTTCGCATGTTTAATTATCCGCCTGTAAATTTGACGATATTTGTTGAAAAATGTTATAAAAAATCTATCGGAATAATATTTTCGTATTGAGGGTAGCGATCTCAAGTTGGTCGCAGAAATTTTTATGCCCTGTGTAATCCACGATTTATTTATCTTTCTAATCTTTATTTTCCGTTTAGGAAAACATTCTTCAAAAAGTCTGGTTAATAATCCTTGAAAGGCGCCTGTAGAATCGCTTGAAGACAAAACCTCTTCCCATGCAGTTTGCTCGCAATTGTGTTTGAATTTGTTAGAATTTTTGGAGCTAGGTATATATTCTACCAAACTTGAATGATTTCTTTGAGTTATTACTTTCAATAGGGAATTTAAAAATTATACCTTCATGGTCTGATAGATCAGCTGGGATCACACGGCACGTCAATTTTTCTTCATCCAGGTTTGTGCAAATATAGTCTATAGTAGAAGATGAATATTGTGGGATTCGTGTTGGTTCTTGAACTGACATTTTCAAGCTATATGATGAGAGCAATGTGTCGAGTGCCTGAGTAGATGCAGAATTTTTGTCATCATTATTTATGTCGAGATCTCCAGCTACAATAAGCTGAGAATTGATTGGAAGGTTTGACAAAAAAATCTTCAATCTATATAAAAAATCTGTGACATTATACATTGGTGGTCTATAAAAAAAAATGAAAATGTATCGAATGCACAATTAGGGCCTGGTGTATCCTTCAAAGAATGGAATTCCATGATCATTCTTCTGCTGGTTGAAGAGCGGACAATCAGTAAGGGGCTGCTTAACAGTCAGATTCACGTGGCATGCTTCGCGACGTTTTGGTTACGATTTCAGAAATTGCGCTGGTTACTGCTCCTTTCATTACCTCGTATTGCTGTGCGATGGAATCCATATGAAATTTATGTTCTTACCATTTATCCCTGCTTCATAGAGTTGGTTCTTGATTTGCACACCTGAAGCGTGCTTAGAGAGCTGAGGGAATCCGTTAGAATAATATAGTTTTTGTGAGTGGATATGTCGATAAATAGAGTGGCACGGTATATGGCCTATAGTTCCCCTGTAGAAACAAAGCTACATTGTAGAAGTTTCATTTGAATACAGCTGTTAGGACTAATGATCGCTGCTCCCACTCCTTCATCCGTTTTTGAAGCGTCAGTGTACATTTGAATATGGTTTTGGTATTGTTCTAATAGAATTTGAAGGTATTTTTTTGTGAGTGATGGGCTAGTAGAGTGTTTGTCGAAGATGGAAATACCTCTGTGATATTTAGGAGAAAAAGTATCTGTTGGATAGGCAAAATGTCAGTAAAAGTTACCGCGAGATCCTTAGAAGCCATTTTCATTCTTTCGTGTAGGGTTTCGCTAATCTAGGCCTGTTTCCATATGTACAGTGTGTCAATTTCAAAACTTACAATGGGCTATATCTCACGAACGAAAGCTGATATCGAAAAATGCTTGAAACCGTTTCTAGGATAGTAAGGAGGAACTGAAGTGACATGAAAGAGACCTCACCCCCACCAAAACTCAAAAAGTTTAAATTGCAAATCCCTACTTGTGATACTTCATTGAAAATACTATAAAAATGCTATCCAATGCTATAAATAATAATTGTACAGGCTGAAGCAATAATTGTGAAACTTTGGCTTAAATGGAATATTTAATGAGGTTTTTGTTGAACTACAAATTTATTAAAGATGTCAATTGAGTAAATGTTCAAAGTGGGTTCCGTTGTTTTGTAAATAATAATTCTGCACGAACTTTGGCAAATGTTTTTCTAGTAATGTCGCGACATGCTTGCGTAATTCTTTCTCGCAATTCCTCAAGTGACGCAGGTTGAGTTTTATAAACAACTGACTTGAGGTAACCCCACAGAAAAAAGTCAGGTGCGCCAAGTCAGGTAACCTCAGTGCCCACTCAATGGGACCTCTCCTTCCAATCCATTTGTTTGGATAATTAGTATCCAACCAGTGCCTAACTGGAGCTGCATAGTGAGGAGGTGTTCCATCTTGTTGGAAGTGCAGCAAATCTTCGTCTACAGCTAGGTTGCCTTGGTCGTCCCTTTGGTTGTCTAATTCATGCACAATTGAAGGTTCGATGGTGTTTTCCAGCACATCGAGATAAATGTCGACACTTGAATTGCTTGGTATGAACAAGGGACCAATTATAGCATCGCCTAATATTTCTGCCCAAACATCCACTGTTTCAGGATATTGAGTGTGACCTTCCCTGAATCGATGCGGGTTGGCATCACTCCAGTACCAGTACGATTTACATTACCATTCAGCATAAAAGTACATTCACTGAAACAAATATTTTTCAACATTCTCGGTTCAACGCGAATTCTTTCAGTCCTGAGTTTACAAAACTCGATTCGTCGGTCTGGATCATCATCGCCTGGTTCTTGATGAATTTGTGTTTTGTACAGGTGCAACTTATGTAATTTCAACACCTTTCTAACCGACTCATGCGAAAGTCCTGTCACTGCAGATATTTTGCACTTATCCCGTTTATCTAAACTGTTCAACTAAATCTCGGACGTACACGTGACTTACATTTTTGTCCGGATGCCTTTCATGAAATATTTGAGCTGTTTTTATATAAAACTGGTTCTGGGAGGCAAATATGAAAATTATCTCCACGCGCTCAGGTATACTGTAAACCATCGTGACAACTACAGCTGAATGACAGTACAGATCGTACAAATGATGAAAACTAATGACATTTAAAAGTCTCAAACAAATCAAAAATTATTGACTCTGACAGAACCCAAAAAACAGTTATTTCCAACTTGTTTTCCAAAGACTGCAAATTAAGTTTTTATTTCACAAAAAAAGTATCGACGGACACTTATCATCCAAAATAGGTAGCATTACAAATAAAACAGTCATAGTAAACCGGCTGATATTAAAGTTCGTGCAGACTTCGACAATAGGCTGTATTATTGTTTACAAAACAACGGAACTCACTTCGAACATTTACTTAATTGACATTATTAGTTTATTTGTAGTTCAACAAAAACCTCATTGAATATTCCAAAGTTACACAATTATTGCTTCACCCTGTACAACTATTATTTATACCAATGGATATCATTTCTATAGTCTTTTCAATGATGTATCACAAGTAGGGGTTTGCAATTTAAACTTTTTGTGTTTTGGTGGGTGGGGCCTAGGGGGTTGATGGGGGAAGTTCTTTTTCACTTCAGTTCCCCCTTACTATCCTAGAAACTGTTTCAAGCATTTTTTGATATCAGCTATCGTTCGTGAGATATAGCCCATTGTAAATTTTAAAATTGGTTTGGTAGGAAAAGTTGTTTCGTAGAAAAGATGTTGTCGGAGTGCCTATACTTGTGCAGTGTAAGTTAGTGTAAGGAGCGTAGCTTCATGTAGAGTCAAGTGGTTTTAATGTGGTCTTGTTTGCTGAGGCGTATGACACTGAGCTATAGTCCAGTTTTGATCTTATTAAGATTTTGTACAGTGTTGCAGTATTGGGCGATCAGCGCCTCATTCTTTGTTCCTGAGTACTTTCTATAGGTTTAGTCATTTAAAACAAGTAGATACTAGGTGTTTGATGTTTTTTTTTTAATTTAATTTATGGTGAAATGTCCTGCTGAAAAATTCTATATCTTTCACGGAATTGATATTTTGATTATAAAGCTTCAGAGCTATATATGATAAGTTCTCCAGATGTCTGCTTCTGCAATAAATAACTAGGTCGTCAGCATATAGATTACCTTTTACTGGAAGAAAGATATTGACTCTAGTTTTTCTATCCAAAGTAGCTACAATCAAATCACTTTGGCACAAACTCTTTCAAACTGGAATACATTGGTGAAGTTCACTTTTCATTCAGGTAACCGTAGCCTTCATCTTTGTTGTAATAATGTTTAACACAATTTTAAAATATCACCACTATATTTCAACTGAAATGTGAAATAAAGCATGAAATTTGTATTTTAAATAGAAGAAGTCTTAAGTGAGAGAACGTATTAAAACCGCACAACCTAAACAACTGAACGTAACAAAGAAATCATCGAAGTTTTCTCACCTTTTCATTCGATGCATCTGATTGTTCGCTTATATAATTAACCTGGAGTAGATCGCAATACCTTTGGATAGTTTTGCAAATAAATATTAGGGATACCATGGATATGCATGCAAAGCTTATTGTTAAATCATCTGAAAATGGAATTTTTAACAGGTGTTGATCGACTGTATTGTCAAACATGCGCCAAACTAACTGACTGTTATAAGGAAACAAGTATATCCCCATCTATACATTCCCGAGAGGAAAAGAGGAAGTCCAGGGACACCCTGTACAGTATCCGCATAGTTTGCGTGAGATAGTACCAAAGCATCACACAGCAATTTCTTGGACTGTCTATTGAGAATCTCCCTATTCGAATATACAGTTTTCAAGCTGCAATATTCCTCTTCAGGATTCGTAGATCATGAGGTGAAAATCTGAGAGATTGATCTATTGTGAGACCAAGATTTTTAGTGCACTCAGACAAACTAAGATTAACATTATCAAGAAGAATCGAAACTTAATTTTGATATCTTTTTCTCATTGCTGTCCTCCCGAATAGCATGGGAACAGTTTTAGAAGGTTTGATTGTTAGACAGTATTTTTTAGAGGTGGTTAATAACGAATTCAGATCTTGGTTGATTTGTTGGCAAGCTATTGTCGTTGAACTTTCAGTAAATTGCATATAGATTTGAGTGTCATCTGCGTAACTGTGAATTTTAGTATACTTGAGATATCTGGGAAATTGTGACGTATATATCACGAATAATGCAGGGCCAAGGATAGACCCTTGAGGGACACCTGCAAAAACTCCAAGATAATCTGAAGGCTGATTATCCGGAATAACACATTGGGTTCGATTGTTCAAATAGTTATCAATTAAACCGGCAGAAGAGTTCGCAAATCCAAGATATTTTAATAAGGCAATTAAAAGCTGATGGCATATTCTATCGAAAGCTTTGGAAAAGCTTTGGAAAAGCTTTCGATAGAATATCGATGAATAATAATGAATATTGAGTTATACAAGAACCCTTTTTCCTATTCAGTGTTTTCTTCAAACATTCGATATAGAATTGAATCAGATATCATTCACAGGAAAGCTACAAAAAATAATATATAAATAGATAACACTTCACTGTCATCCTCATTGGCGGACATCGATGTTTTGGAATAAGACACTTGTCTCAATGCCTCTTCAGCACAGAAAAAAAAATTGATGATGAATTTCATGAAATTGACTCAAAGTCGTAACGTGAGCATACTTTGTAGTGGATTTCAAAAATATGAGGACTTATTTCGGATTGATGACGCATGTGTAAAGATCTATTGACAGTACTGTTCACAGTGTATTACGAATTCTATAACATCCGGGTCTGCGAACTGCTTCTTTCATCACGCTAATAACTCCTCATTTTCGGAAGTCACATTTTTCCGAGACTTTTCTGTTTATGACACAATCTTTGAAGGCGTATAACTGAGTTTTATATAGAACGTTTTCTGAAAACTGTCGCCGTCAGCTTTCGGCAGCGTTTCAACTCCAAACTTACAATTTGAATATCCTGATGTGTTTCCTGCGGCCTTAGGATATTTCCTGAAACAGTTCCCGCTATCAAATGAGACATCTTATCGCATCCTGACCCGAATCAAAGGCGGCAAATGATCACTCGAGCGATTGTCTCTTGTTTATATTTTTAGCGTGAGCCGCCTTTGATGTGGTTAGTTTCCAGTTGAGCGCAAGCTAGGTGTTAAATGCGCTCTCAAAGTGGAGGAAATGTTGCGCGGTCGACAAATGACAATTAGCCAGCCAGCCATCTGGACCCGAACTCTTTAAATAATCCGCGGATTATCGCTTCGATTCGGTTTCACATTGACCGAGTAAACATCGTTTCGTTTATTAATTCTAATTGCAATATCCGGCCTTGGTCAGTTTCTCACTCTGATTTCGCTCGATTTTGAATAACGGAAAAAATTATGCATATGTTTAAGGATTAACTATAAAAAAAATTCCATATCAATGAATGTTTCACACCTAATTTTGATAATACAGATTTTTTAGATGAGTTTGAAGATGTCCTCGGTCTTATATAGGGTGTAACTAAATAAGTGTAAAACATTTAAGGAGATGATTCCTCATCGAAAAAAAAGATAGGATCTTTCATATAAAGAAACTTCATTGGAGCATCCCTTGTTAAGATACAGCCCCTTAAAAGGGGGTACATAAAATTTGTATAACAATTTTATTCACAAGCACTAAAAAAATTACAATATTGAATTCAACCTGACGTTTTGTACTAACAAAAAAACAGCTAGCCAGAAATTTATTTGGTTTACCTCATGATTGTGAGGGATGGAAAACGCAACCCCTAAAATTCATTTCCAATGTAACTTTTTGTCATATTATTTGTTTACCATTTGAAAATCTATTTCCAATAGCTTGTTTCATTCTAAACAAAAAATGTCTCTTGGGTTTTTTGCCCAAAATAAACCAGTTCGCAGCAAAAAATTATTTT
>NW_019292405.1:8957-46187 GCF_000500325.1 Leptinotarsa decemlineata | reverse complement strand
GGTGGTACACTTGTATGGGTGGTATTACTGATTACCTACATGTATGATGTACCTGATTAGTATAAGTAGCTTTAGTTTTGAGTAGTTATTAGTTTTATCTTCCTCTTGAAGATGATCACTTGGTGATCGAAACACGTGTCGAGGTGTAAAAATAACGATTTGGTGTTGGGAGAAAACTCCAGTAATATTCATATTTTCATGATTTGTATTACTTGTAAAGTCACACGATATATAAATGGTTCATAATGCAACGGTATTTCTAGACAAATTCAGTGATTTTTTTCAGATGAGCCAAAATCTATAAATGTCGAGAATGTCTTGTGTATCTCTCCAAATAACATTCAATCATTTACAAGAAAGTACCTAATTGCCTGGCGTTTGCCTCGACGCTATGCAATTACAAGATAACATGAATTCAAAAATTGTTTATTAGTAATTATCAGTGTTTTTATAAAAATTAGCTGGTCATGAGTTGATCGCGAAGTAGGACCCGCAAAACCTTCATGATTTCATGACATTTCATCGGGGTCTCTCTGATAGTGATTATCAATCAGTGCATGAACTAAGGTATCTTTTATAAATCACAAAAATACAAAACTGATAATCATTTTCTGTTTACGGTCCAGTATAATGGAAACTGCATAAAACAGAAAAAATATCTCTTCGAAGTAAATCGTTTCATATTTGAATAGTGTCCTTCGTCAAACTACATTAAGGTGAGTTTGAACTAGAAAATGATACAAGAAAATGTCGAATACTGGAAGCGGGTTATGATTCTACTCCATAATCTCGTCTTAAATTTTCTGCATAAAATTATTACCATATTTATCATCTTCGTTGTAATATTGCCAAGAGATGTCTACAGAGTAAATGAATATTGTAACAATTTTTCTTTCCTTTGCACTTGTTCAAAGTTAATGTTTTCATTTTATTCTCAAGCATTTATTCAGGCCGGCCTCACAGGTTGATATTAAAACTGGTACCAAAATTGATCGGTTAATATAAGGAATTTGTCAATTGGAGATGATCTATAATGATATTATTTCATTTTGTTTCACCTTTTCATTTCCTATTCAAACTCAGAGCATATTCCCAATATGAAATATCAATTTATTGAGTATGAATAACAGTGAATTTTGATCAAATTGTTATAATAATAATAATGACGTGATAAAATAAAATCGATACAATAATGAATAAACATAATAATATCCACAGAAGTATCATACATACTTGTTCGTGGAATTACAATAGAGACAGTCATGAAAAGATAAACTGAGTGTAAAATAAATATACATTGAATAATATTATACCTGATTGATTTATATTATAATACTATAGATAAACTTGAGTATACATATATACATTTCAATATCTGCAGAAATCTTGTATCTAATGAATAACATTATACATGCATATATATACACGTATACATATATACATACATACACACATACATACACACATATGTATAGGCTATTAATAATCATAGTAACAATATATTTGGACAGTGGTTCAACCTTCGATTAGTTTATGAATATCCATTCTTGCATTTTCCTTTACAAATGATATTAATTGTTTTTTGAAGCGTTTCAGAGAAGTTTCATATGTAATTTCTTNCATTTGGAATGAATTGAGGAAGAGTACGTGGGTGAAATGAAAAATTTAAATTTTTAAATTTTCATCCCAAAACTGATAAAATTTCGTGTTTTTTCCCTACATCGAGTTTTTTGGCAATAGGTGACGTCATAGTATCGCCATATTGAATTTGGAGAAAATGGCTCCTATGCCACCATTTTGAATGGAAATGGCAGAATATGTCATTTTGATAAAAAAAAATGTATACTCGATCAAATGGTCAATTTTTGATCAAATTTTTGACTTCAGTTAATTTCCGGTCAACCCTATTCCATCATTCCATCATTAAGAATATCGACTTCGATGAACTGTATTCCTAATTTCCAATTTCTTACCTCGTGGCACGTACAACGATTTCGTGGTCACCCGGTATACTGATCTATCCGACACTGAAGTTTTGTTTTTATTGTCCATAATAAATTCTCTTAAATTTTCATTCGGTTGACAAGCTAGTCTAAATATGTCCTTTTCAAAAAACGAACCATATTATTGATGAGTTCGCCAAAGTATGTCGATATGCCGCTTATTATTGTTTATTGAAATGGGTTGGGTTAGGTTAGGTCCAAAGTAAATAGGTCTATTCAATGAGGTTGGTTTCTTCCCATCTCTACGCACACAATTCAATAGCGTAAATTTCCGCTTGATATACAATCGCATAGGTTTCTAAGCAGGTTGATATCTCTATCCTGGGTATGCGACTGAAAACACCTGCACCAGAACCGAGAGATGTATTTGATCCATCTGTGAACCAACAACTATTTGCTCTTAATATTTCCTTCTCTACTCGGGAACGATACTTTATAAGGCAGTTCGTAGTTGACAGTTGGAGGTATAAAGTCAGAGGTCATCTCCAGAATGCTGTGACTTACAGTGTCAATCAACAGTATGTTGCACTTTGCATTAAATTGATTTGTGCAATTGACAATGTTCACAAGTCTATATGCAGTTCATCTAGCCTCTCTCTTCAGAAAAATATGGAAAGAGGTATTATTTAAGTGGGATAAACCTGCTAAATAGCTTGTTTCCGTTGTTTTTTTATAAATATGGAATTGCTAACAGCGATTTGTTTGAAGAAATCGATTTTTTTCTGAGAATTACTTCATGATATGGACTATTCAATAGTCTGTGAAGCATACTATTGAAAGTTGCTACTTTAGTTGACAGAGATGTGTCGAGGAATTATCTATGACAATGTCCGTCTTAGATGGTTTGTAAAAAATTGCAAAATAATGTTTATTTTTAATTGATAGTTATGTCTAGCGAATTTAATTGAATTATTTACCTCCATTTCAGTTGTGTGAATTCAGTTGATAGGTGAACGGAAATAACAAATTTGACAAACTTGTCCAATTATCTACCTGAACAGTGAAATATCTACAGTGTGTCAATTTGAAAACTTCCCACCCTCAATATCTCCCTTCCAGTACATAATATGAAAAAATGGTCAGACAGTCGATTATGCTTGATAAGTATAATATACCTCTAACGCCATCAGTCTATAAGCAAACTAGTATCATTTTCCATAGTATGAAACAAGCCCATTGATTTGTGTAATTTAGGTAATGCATAAAATTTGGGCAAGGTACCAGTATAATTAGTTACACGTTTTTTTTGCAACTTCGTCAATCGGATTGACAAATAATTCTTTAATTAAATCATTACAATTACGTTGAACTTTTAATGTAGGATCTTTACTCACTTCTGAGTAAGAATCACAATTTTCAATGAGGTTTGTAGAGAGGGTAATATTATATTGGTCACGGTCGAGAATCACAGTGACATTGCCTTTATCAGATTTGGTTACAATGAGATTTGCATTAAAAAATAAAACGAAGGAAATGATCATTCCGGAATCGGAATCGTAGCAATCGTAGCTATTGTATAGAATCAAAGACGTTTCAAAATTCTAGGAATGCCGATTGGTTTATGAGGCATTCGAAAAGAACCAAAATTTGACCAATTTCGTTTCATTGCTTTTCTGGCGTTATTTTGTTAAAGTAGAGGAATTATGTCATTTGGTGAGTGATCTTTCAGGTCGGATGGTAAAAGTACGGCTATGCCGAACTCTAAAATCCTGATTTGGTCCCCAGCGGGGTAGGCACAAAGTATATGTTCTGCTGTTTCATCATTTTCCAAACATAGGCGACACACACTGTCTTCAGACAGTCCGAGTCTCCGTATATGATGATTCAAATGACAGTGAACTGCAAGAAGGCCTGTTAGACATCTTAGTTCATTTCTACTGTGGTCCAACAACTGTTTGGTATTTAGCTTCGAAGGGTGAATAAACGCCTTGGAGTGAGCCAATCCTGGAAGATTCTGCTAGAAGTCCATAAATCTTCTTGCCATCCAGGTTTTCAATCTTGGTTTGGCAAAGCCTAACGCGAAGGCAATTACCGTTTCTAGTCCGATGAAGCGGCTTGTAGCACCCTCCTGTAAGGGAGTCAGCGCATCATTGCCCTCCAGGCCAATATGGCCAGAAATCCAGACCAGAGACAATATTTTAAGTCTTCCTATGGAGGAGAGTTAATTTTGGCAATTTGCTACCAATTTAGACGTTGCTCGGTAGGAGCCAAGAGCTTCCAAGGCAGCTTGACTCATTGCAACCTCATTGACTTGTGAATGAGGTTGGTTTCTTCCAATCTCTACGTACACAATTCAATAGCGTAAAGTTCCGCTTGAAATACAATCGCATAGGTTTCTAAGCAGGTTGATATCTCTATCCTGGGTATGCGACTGAAAACACCTGCAACAGAACCGAGAGATGTATTTGATCCATGTGTGAACCAACAACTATTTGCTCTTAATATTTCCTTCTCCTGGAGGATCCAGTCTTCTCTACTCGGGAACGATACTTTATAAGGCAGTTCGTAGTTGACAGTTGGAGGTATAAAGTCAGAGGTCATCTCCAGAATGCTGTGACTTACAGTGTCAACCAACAGTATGTTGCACTTTGCATTAAATTGATTTGTGCAATTGACAATGTTCACAAGTCTATATGCAGTCTCTCTGTCTAGCCTCTCTCTTCAGAAAAATATGGAAAGAGGTATTATTTAAGTGGGATAAACCTGCTAAATAGCTTGTTTCCGTAGTTTTTTTATAAATATGGAATTGCTAACATCGATTACTTCATGACATGGACTATTCAATAGTCTGTGAAGCATATTATTGAAAGCTGCTACTTTAGTTGACAGAGATGTGTCGAGGAATTATGTATGACAATGTCCGTATTAGCTGGTTTGTAAAAAATTGCAAAATAATGTTTATTTTTAATTGATAGTTATGTCTAGCGAATTTTATTGAATTATTTACCCCCATTTCAGTGGTGTGAATTCAGTTGATAGGTGAATGGAATTACCAAATTCGACAAACTTGCCCAATTGCCTACCTGAACAGTGAAACATCTATGTATCTGTTCCAGAATACAAAATGTCAATCAACTCTTCATTATAAATTTCAATTTCAAGATATGTGCCTGTTCAACCCTTATAAGAAAAAAAAATTAGGTAATTTATAGTTTGATCGATAACGATTCTTGAAACAACTGTATTTTCACTTTTGCTCGAATATACGAGGTCACAGCACAAACGTTGAAATAATATGTTCCTAGGAATACAGCGTTCTCTATTTCCTAAAAAAAAACCTCAACTTTCTGACGGCGCATTAGGCCAAATTCACATTCAAATGTTATATTGGTAACGGTTGTAGTCAGAGACGGGTTTTACTTATCAAAATACTACATGGGCTGAAAACTCTCGGGACTAACACATTGATGCCGCTACTATTATTGTATCCACCGCTTTTTTAGTTAGTACAACCTTCAAAAGAAAACTTGAAATTTCATGAAAATCTACTCATAAGTTAATGAGTCATTGGGCTAAGAGTGACACTACTTTTGTTATTTTCAAACCAATGGATCAAAATCAATTCCGTGTTTTAATTTAACAATGCTTTTTGATAGGAAAATACTATTCAAGCAAAGCAATGGCTTAAAATGTGTTATAAGGACTCCACTCCATCGGAAACAATAATTAAACGTTGGTTTGCTGACTTCAGACGTAGTCGTAGAGATACCGATGATGCAGAAAACAAAAAAATGATGGAATGATGGATAAGTAAAGTTGCGTGAGTTAGCTGACATTATAAAGATATCAAAAGAACGTGTTGGCTTTATATTGCATGATCATTTGACTATATGGGAGTTCTGTTCAAAGAGGGTGAGACGCGAGCTCACTGTTCACCAAAAACAAGACCGTCTTGATGATTCTGAGTAGTGTTTGGCCATGTTTGAACATAACAAACCGGATTTTTGCGTCAATATGTTACAATGGATGAAACATGGATCCATCACTTCACTCCATAATCAAAACGATCGTCATCTGAGTGGAGGGCAACTGGTGAACCTCGTCCAAAGCAGCCGAAAGCACAATAATCGGCTAGAAAGGTTATGACCTGTGTATTTTGGAATGTACGTGGTGCAATATTCATCGACTATCTTGAGAAAGGGAATATCATCAACAGTGAATATTATATAGCGTTATTGGAGCATTCGAAAGCCGGAATTGCAAAGAAACGACCACATATGGCAAAGAAAAAAAGTTTGATTCATCAAGACAACGCACCGTGTAATTACACTCGATCCGTGTAATTACTTCCCCAGAGAGTGGTTATTAACATTAACATCTTATAACAAGGGATGTTACACAGGTATTCGTGTAAACGTGATCTTAGGTAAATTAGAAAAAAATTGAATGTTGATTTTTGTTAAAACCTGAAGGTACTAATTCATGGTTTTCTCCAATATTGGAGACAACATATATTAAGTATTCCTCCATTCAAGTTAGTAAAATGTTTGTAATGCCTATTTGGAAAACATACTTATCAAACCTTTTAAAAAGACTGATCACTTCGTACCTATATTATTGATAAATTAACATATGGCCAGTCACTTCTAATCGAACTAAAATGTAATTAAAGCACCTGTAAGAATTCAAATCACTTGTCACATATGGTACATTCCAGTTGATTATTTTTATCGATCCGTAAATGTAAATATGCTCGACCTTCACATTCGTTGGGGTCTGTTCTCGACCTCTAACATCAAAAAGTTTGCACCGATTTTCACATTTCTATTTTGAATCACAGCCACCACTTCAATTCAATGATATTTTACTTCTTTCATCATAATCCGAATGAATATAATTGTGATATTATCGTAACATAAAAAAACAGACTCCATTACCAAGTTATACCATAATTATAGTTTTCGAAAGTTTTGACGAATAATTAATCTCTAAACTTTTGTGAATACTGGATACAAAGGAACATTATATCAATACCTACAAAAAACTGTAATATTCAAAATTGAGTAGCAAAAATATTTTATAAACCTCACATGTTGACAGAAAAATAGTATCAATATCCAAAGCACTTACATGTTTTTCTATCAAGACTCCTCGGAAAATGCATTTTGATGTTGTTTCCTGATGCACACTGGAAGTAGGCAACCAACACTTCACATCAAGATCTGGCCTGCTACAGTTCGTAACTTTGCCGCGTAATCGAGTCGATGTTAACGTAACCACGTTCACTTCATATGTCTGTAATGAACAAAAATGTGAACATGAAATACAGTCGAAGCGAAATGAAATTATTTTATTGCAATCAAATTATCGGAGTTTCACTGATGAATTTAACGAATAGGGTGCGAAACAGATTTGCGGGAATTTAATATTTTTTAAGTACATACCTACCTAATAGGGAAATATCAAAAACACATGCTTAGTACATATTGATATTTTATTTATGTTTTGTGCAATTTTAAAACTATTTGAGAATTTCATAACCTAATAGGTGTACCTGGAAAGGAAAGGTTTTGGATTTGTATCTATTCATGTTTTTACAAAAAAAGTGGGAATCTTACAAAGAAATGAAGAAAGCAATCAATTTCGAAATCAACTCTTCACAAAGACTTGTGACACAAAGCAAATAGACACAAACTGGAAGAAAAAGCGAAACAACTACTTTCATATTTTGAGAAAGAAAGTTTTTGGCTTTCTACTACTCCATCTGATACAAAAAAAGGGATGAGAGAATCTTCCAAAGAAAGGAAGGAAGTAATCAATTTAAAACTCTATACATGAATGTGTAGATCATGCAAAGAAGTAACTTTTAGATGGAGTAGTAGAAAGCCAAAAACTTTCTTTCCCAAAAAATTAATCACTCCTAAAAATATAATACTTTCATATTATTTACGGAACATGAGATATCAAATTTTTTATGTTTTTTACCACTTTCATTTGTAACTAATGTTACTGCAGTTTCGTCATATGAGGACATTTTCAAACAATTACAATAAACTGATAATAAGTCACAGTGCTAGCCCTTAGACAATAATAGAGATACTTAATTCAATTGAATACCTGAATTTTGTTTACTTGTGACAATGTGGATAAGCCGGTATGAAAACCGGTGAGTAAACTACTTAGATCGATTTGATCATTTAAAAGGTTGCACGCGCAATGTTTATGCTTGTGAATTTCCAAGGATTCCAAATAATTGAGTTCGCAACCCTTCCTTGCATAGTGCAAAATTTCCGAATCGTTTAGCTTTGGAAACTTGTGGTTGCATGAGGCATGCCAAGGAATAATATGTTTTTTTCTGAAGAAAACCACAATTATCTCTGTTCTTTTACCAAAATATGTTTTACCCATTTCTTGATTTTTGATTGTTTGATCTGGAGGTATATTAATTTGTAAGTGAATTTACGGTTTTGTTTTCTGACTAACTTCTGGATTGTATCTGCGTTGAAGTCATTATTATGGCCTATGTGTATAATTATTTTTATTTCCCTAGCTAGATTGTTAATTGTTAGCAGACAAAGGCAGTGAGAATGCTCGGTGCAACATTGAATTGTAGGCTGCTAATTTATGACTGTCTGGATGGATATCCTACACGACAGCTGAACCGATTTATGACATTCATGAATAATCTCAATAGCAACATTCAGTTCACACTCGAAACAGAGTCAGAGAAACAGATCAATTTCTTAGACCTGATCATTACACACAATCAGAATAAATTTTAGTTCAATGTATTCAGAAAACCTAGCCATACAGACATTACCATCCCAACAGATTATTTCCATCCAGACACTCATAAATTAGCAGCCTACAATTCAATGTTGCATTCTCACTGACTTTGTTTGCTGACAATCAAGCTGTGGGAAATTGAAGTAATTACACAGATAGGCCATAATGATGGTTTCAACGCAGATACAATCCAGAACTTAGTCAGAAAACAAAGCCGTAAATTCACTTACAGATTAATATACCCCCACAACAAACAATCAGAAATCAAGAAAGTGGCAAACAACAAAGAAACAGTTTGATCTTTCTCTTGAAGACGATCACTTGATGATCGAAACACGTGCCGAGGTATTGAAGTGGCGGTTTGGTGTTGGGAAAAAACTTTAGTAATATTCTTAACTCAACGATATGTTCATAAAATCCAAAGTATGAAATCTTCTTACAGAAAAGTATTTTATAAAAGGCCTTCTGTAATCAAGCAGTTTCATCAGAGTAAATTAATTTTTATCAATTGAATTGAATAAAACCTGCGTTATGTTAACAAGAGCAGTTGTAGTGGTGTGGGATTCCCGGAAACCTGACTGGACAGCAGTGATGATCATATTACTATACACAAATGAATCAATCTTATATTTGAGGATCAACTCAAATGCTTTGGAGAGAACAGTCAGTTTATTGATAGGCCTCAGGTGTGAAACTTTTGTTGGATTGTCACATTTCGGTCACGGTAAAACGATGGCTTCTTTTCATGAAGTGGGGAAGCTGTTTGTTACAATTGCGGTGTTGAATATATGTGTGATATGGTTGATGAGGTAACTTTCAACATGTCTTAACATAATTAGAGATACACCATCTGATCCAGCACAGTTACTTTTTACACGATTCAGATATTGCTGCACTTGAGAGGGATTTATCTTCAACAAAGTTGAGAGTCGCCTATTAGGAATTTGGTTGTATTTTTACAGAAGAGAATATCTGAATATCTGCTTTTACAGTATGCTTTATATTAACGAAATGAAAATTAATTTCATTCAAATTAGATAATGATGGTGGGAGGATGTCTTCACGATATCTAGCGTTCTGAGCGTGCTCCAGATTACTTCAGAGTACTATTTCTCAAAGTAAATTCCAAGTAAGCTTTTTTTCCCGTCCTATAATAGCACCTGTGGTATAATTTTGCATTTGCTCATAGTATGTCAATGAGTATGATATTTTGTTGATATGAATTTTTGAAAGCTTCCTCCCTTAATTTTATAATTTCCCTCAAATTATAAGTGAGCCAAATAGCTTGTGGTTTCGTTATTCTGATTGTTCGAATTGGTACGTGAATGTTATAAAGATAAGATATCTTCGCATTGAATCTACAGATAGCATCCCAGTTTACCGCATAAAGATCATGAAAACTATCTGTATCGAAGTTTCAAAAATCTATGAAGTTTACTGTCTTATGTTCATGATATGTTTTCAATGTTAATACTTCGCATAAAATAGCAGAATGGTCGGAAATACCACTGTCCGGAACATTTACGGATTTTATATCATTTACGTATGATGTAAAGAAGTTTGACTAGGTATTGGCGGTTATTCTAGTAGGAACTTCAATCAGTTGGGACAAAGCATAACTCGCAAGTAGATTCAATAATCCCTCCGTGGAATTATTGATTGTTAAGGGATTTATATTCAGATCGCCAGCTAAATTCAAATAGTCAAAGTTTATTATAAGACTCGACACAACTTCTTCCAATGCAGATAGTGGGAGTGTTATGTTAACTTTGGGCGATCGATAAGCGATTCCAAAGATAGTTTTACTAAACTTTCTTACTGAAATCCACATCTGTTCTAAGTGTAGACTCACCTCAGAAAAAACTATTTGAAATTCTATAGAAGTTTTTATGTCAAAGCCAACTCCACCTCCTCCAACAAGACGGTAATTCTCAATTTCCATTATATTTGAAGAGATATTTCGACTGAGTTTCTGATATAGCAAATATAGCAATATTGTGAGTGATGATGAAATCCTCAAGCAAGTCAAACCCAGCGAATAGAGACCTTACATTAAGATGGGCAAATTTGAGACTCCTTATCATATTTTAATAGATTATTGAAAAACAGATAAAAAGTAATATCAATATGAATAAAATTTAATATCTATCAGTAATTAAGGGGAGCGGGTTTTCATTGGTTTTTCAGTATACTTGGGGGGAACCTTCTTGGTTGGTTTTATTGACGTCGGTGAGGACTCTGAATGATGTAGCTACTTTGGTGGTTGCGTTTTCTTATAAGATATTGAGGCGATCAAATCAGTTGTTCAGTTGGGTTTGAAAGGATTCGGAGACTTGTTTCCTTGTGTCTCTTCTAGATAATGAATATCACTCGAACTTCCTCTATGTTGAACAAGATGTTTTTTCAGTACCTAAGCTAGCAATCACATGATCATTTTAAAAGAAAAATAATCTTTGATGAAATATTGGTTATCTACTTCATAAACATTCGTTAAAGTATCTGTTAGAAATGATGCAAGTTTTTCAGTAGGAGAACGAATTGAAGCAATGAAAGGTTAAACCGACAGAATGGGCTTGTTTCATGATTTTTTGTTTATAGTTCACTTGATAGAAATTTTAAATTGAAAAACAGTGCACTTTGTTTCATNGAGGCAAGTTCTGGTAGCGGCTTTGTTTCATTTTTGTTTGGCCACCCTGTATATTTCAAGTGTCTATTGGTACATTTCCCATTCCTCTTTGAAACCCATAAACTCTCTCAATTAAGATTTCATTCTTCTTCATCAATTTTATACATATTCAAAGAATGTTTTATCTTTTTCTTTGAAAATTCAATCAGTTTCGAATTTACACTCTAATAATGTTTAATTTTTATTCATCGAAAAGAAGTTATCAATATCTTCGTTATCAAAAATCCTTGAACTATGAGTATCCACTCTTCCTAAAATTTGTTTTAAATTTTGTCAAGGATTGTTGCTATTCTGGAATAGAAACATTTTGGTCAATCCAATGTATAATAATTCCCATGAAACATAATAATTGTGATTTTTTCGTCTCATTATAATTGCCGACAATTTAACTTTGAATTGTAATTAAGCCGTTCTCTGGAATTATCATTAAACCATTAAAGATGCGTGTTCTCTAAATCGAATATTTACAAACATGACATCTGATAATTGCTTATATCCGAAGGTAGGTCACGAGTCAGGATATTTTCATGTACCTCACGTACGATAGCTGAATTTCGTAATAAGTCAAAGATAGACGAATAACCAATTGTTTTAATCAATTTCGTCATCAAGCACATATTCTTACACAACAGTATTAAGCTATATAAATGTCACGTGAATTGACGAATTATTATTTGGAAAAATAGTGGTAAGAAGTATTCTGAAAACGAAACATCTGCTGAGAAAAAAATTCCGAAAAGGTCAATTTTTGTCATAACTGCTTCTCCGCCCCTTGGTGACCTCACCTTCAGTACTAAGTTAAAGTTAAGAATTCATCTACGAGATTGTTCACCAGGTAAATGTCCACTTTGGAAACAACAAAAAAACAAGTGTTCCATTAAGCTTTCTACTTCTCCATAATCATACAAAAAAAGTTGGAAACTTCCAAAGGAAAAATGAAAGCAATTGATTTCAAAATAAACTTTTCACAAAAATGTGGAGGTCATGCATAGAAGTTACTTTCAGACACATTCTGGGAGAAGAAGCCCTTTCGAAAAAACTACTTTCACATAAGGATTGAATTAAACGAATTCCATATTCAGTTCCATTCACTGAGATTCCAAGAATAGACATACAATTGGTGATAGTGACAGTACAAATATTAGGGAGTGGGGGTATTTGTGTGTGAAATCTATTGTAACACATAAAATGTTCTTAACAAAATGTTAACGAATAGGTATGGACTTAGTTGGTCCAATTAATCAAATGGTCAGAATATCAAATCGTCTAAAAAAACAATTCTTTCAGGCCAGTCTCAACTCCCTACACTATATGTCAATGGACTGACACCTATCAGAACTACTCCCCTGGCTAATACCGCGAAGGGCGTCGGATATATCTGACTAGTGTCAGTGCAGGTTTCTTCACTGCGATTGGCGATACAACTGCTGCAATAGATTTTCAATTATTTGAACACACTTGCAGACCGGTTTCGGGCTGTTTGGCCACTTGTCAGTGCAAGGTGGTGTCTATCGTCGGTCGGTCGGTCGGTAGCCAAGCGGTTCGGCGTGGGTGATTTGTTCGCTCACTCGAATTGACTGCCGTGTTGGTCGGTGGTTCAAGCCCTAGTCTGAACGATCGATCTTCACTTGCTATCGTCCAACTCGTGTTAGGAATCACACGTTAAAAGGTAAGACCTCGTTAATCCTTAGCTCGCACAAGTTTCGACTTCTGAGGGTTGTCGTTCGTAGGGGTGCGACAGCTGGTTAACGGAAAAACAGATTTTNGAAGTATTCTGAAAACGAAACATCTGCTGAGAAAAAAATTCCGAAAAAGGTCAATTTTTGTCATAACTGCTTCTCCGCCCCTTGGTGACCTCACCTTCAGTACTAAGTTAAAGTTAAGAATTCATCTACGAGATTGTTCACCAGGTAAATGTCCACTTTGGAAACAACAAAAAAACAACTGTTCCATTAAGCTTTCTACTTTTCATAATCATACAAAAAAAGTTGGAAATTTCCCAAGGAAGGAAGAAAGCAATTGATTTCAAAATAAACTTTTCACAAAAATGTGGAGATCATGCATATAAGTTACTTTCAGACACATTCTGGGAGAAGAAGCCCTTTCGAAAAAACTACTTTCACATAAGGATTGAATTAAACGAATTCCATATTCAGTTCCAAAACATATATTATGGAATTGAATATGGAAACATACGTCATCGAATTGATTCAGATATCATTCACGGAATTGCTACACAATTTTAGCCTCCGAAACGGTGAGGTGAATATCTGTTTAACTTCTCAGTTTTTTTGATAGGCAAAATTTTTAAATACGACAAATTATTGATAATTAAAAGATATTTGCAGATATGCAGTAACTTATCGGGGTAAACTAAAAAGTTTCCACACGTTTCTATTACAATTCAATTCTCCGTATCTATTACAATTGCAATTTCAATATATTTGAGATTGTGGTAGGTGAAAATACCTAAAGAAGGTCCATAAAATATGTGATGCAAACAGACAATACTTGAAAATTGATAACTTTATTGTGAAATTTTCACCAAAACAGTTTCACAGAAACGTAACATGTAAAGTGTTTGTTGAAGGTCAATACATGGTATATGATGTATATTACTGGAGTAGTTTTACGTTTGTTGAAATTTGCATTTTTGCATACTGAATGAAGTAATAAAGCGAATATGTCAATTGTCTATAGAACCCAGAGGAATCAGTTATTCTTAATGAATAGATTTGACAACGAGTAATAATGAAGGAGTTTCGTGGGGGTCATAGTAGTGGACGGACGTGCCGATAACGTTCCTCCACAAAGAAGGTACGCGGATGCCATGTGCTATCGCGGGGCTTCTTTTCATATTGATTGTCTGAGTGTAAAGTCATTAATACGTGAAAGTTCATGTGAAAGTTTGGTCAAAAATGTGAAGTGAGGGCCCCATTTATTCACGTCGGTATCCAGGCCGAGATGGTTTGGATAACCACGTAAAGGGGACCATATATGTGAATTCAAAAACCTGAAGGTCTCCGGACGAAGAAGCGACCCAATAAATATATACAGGCCGTTTCTTTCATCATGTGGTAACATTGCTATATTCTAAACTATAACAGATACGAAGACGATTGAATGGAAAAAAAAGGTAACTGTCATCGGGAACTATACAATGGTCGAAGAAAATTTACGAGGACTCCTGCCCCTCTTGAGTTATACAGGGAAAACCAAAAATACTGTTTTTCGTTTTCTTCGAATGGAATTCGAATCACCTTTTTTTTAATACGGACCTCTCTTCTTTACTACAGTAATTGCTATTTTTTCAATCAAAAATGATGTAGCTCATTCGTTAGATTATTGTGCTTCAATTAAAGATTTCAGTCTTTGGAAAAGCCGTAAACATCAATTTTAATTTAAATGGAAAAAAAAAGGTAACTGTCATCGGGAACTATACAATGGTCGAAGAAAATTTACGAGGACTCCTGCCTCAGGGAAAACCAAAAATACTGTTTTTCGTTTTCTTCGAATGGAATTCGAATCAACTTTTTTTAATACGGACCTCTCTTCTTTACTACAGTAATTGCTATTTTTTCAATCAAAAATGACGTAGCTCATTCGTTAGATTATTGTGCTTTAATTATAGATTTCAGTCTTCAGAATAAAATATTTTAAAACTCAAATTTTATTCATTTGTATATCTATAGCATTTCTCGTCATTTCGTTAGACATGACAAATACCTAAACCAAACAACCAGACAGTCTGGTTCAAATCTATTTTCGGATCACATACAATTCACGAGAGGCAAAGGGCCTCACAAAAACCTGCCGCCCGGAGCCTCGCAATGGGTAAGGCCGCCGCTGAAGAAAGACATTGTATTTCTCAGTACCTCTTTCAAGGGCATAGCTTTGATACATTCTGATCTTCCCCGTGACTCACAATAACACCCCAAGAGTAAAATCGAAGTAGATCTATGAAGAGATGAAGAAATTGGCGAACAGCAATAGATTGGCTCAATAATAGATGAAGGACCCTCGGGAAACTGTGTTTGTTATCAAAATCTACGAAATGGGTCCAGATCAGGAGATAGGTCAAGAAGAAAAGGTATTGGAAGAGGTATTGGGATTGGGAACACACACATTAGAAACTTTTTTGCGGACAAAACGCTCTTAGAGCGATTCCTGAATCGGTGGAAGTCATCTTGAATTTGGTCAGGTTGGAGCCTGACTCCCTTACCCTTTGAACTGATGCTTGCCAGAAGGACGAACGGGTCATGATTGATGTGGGTGTTATGGTGCCCTCAGGCGGCATGAGTGCCCTCAGACATCAGTACCGCCCTTCACGGTGTACTCCTGCCTGGCTGGGGTGAATTGGACGAAAACGTTGTTTATCTTTCAACGGAAGATATAGGGGCCTCATTCGACAGTGTGTCGGGGCCTTCTATAATGGAAGGGGTCGTCTACAGTATAATCCATAGCTTCCCTAACTAATGGGTTTTCATGAGTTTCTGCGCCATCAAAAACTCTCTGATTTCTCGACTGAATGAACTGCCGAATGGAAGGCAGCTGCAAATCTCTGCGGATGGCTTCATTCCGCACGAACCAAGGAGCATTCACAATCATCCTAATTAGCTTGTTTTGNATATCGCGATCGATGTCGTCGTCGTTAACGTTAAGCTGGAACTGACGTTTCATTGAGTCAGCAAAGGCTAATGCTTTGTCGGCGGGGGAGTAGCATACTCCGCGCTCTCCATGAATGGGTGAGAGAGCAGTCTTCTTCACCTTGAGCCTGCGAGTGACTCGCCAAAGCTCGTCACTCCCAGGTTCAAAGGATTCCAAAAGATCTTCCCACCTTTCGTTTCTATGATCGATGATGGCCTGCTTGACTTGGTTGGCCATCCTATTTGCCGCAATTTTATCCCCTGGGAAAAGGGTTCGCTGATAGAGCCTTCTCAGACGATTTCTCTCTCGTATCAAGGCTTTGATACGAGGGGGAAACTCATTATAGCTCCTCAGCGGACACTCCTCCCTGGTGGTGACCGCTCGAAACGCATCATTTATGGAAAGCTCGAAACGCTCGAGTGCCGCGTCGAGTTGAAATGAATCACTGTAGATTAAATCCATTTGAAAAAACGTTCTCAGGTTTATTCCACTCGAGCGCAGTTTTCGAAATAAAAGAGTTCTTAAACAGTGAAGTGCAAGGTGTACTGAGTTGAACCTCAAAACAGTGAGCAGCCATAGTTCGTCGTGTATTTCAGATATGCACCGCTCTTGGTGGAATAAAATGTGGCAAATGTGTGCAAGCATTACTTGCATCAAGGATGCAAGTAATGTTCGTATCTCCAATCAGGCAGATAGCTCTTTTCTGGATGGAATCTAGCAGCTTTAGGGTTTGTTACATGTTCTCATGTATGGAGCTCCATACATGAGAACAATACTCCAAAGAAGTTTTGATCTAAGCTTTATGAAGCATCAAAAGTTGCTGATGTGTACAGTTTTCTGGTTCAGAACAGTGTTCCAAGCTTTTGAAATGCATCCTTTCCAATTCCAGCAACATGAGATTGTGCCAAGACATATTGGTGTCCATTTTAACCCCCAACAAACTTATCGAAGCAGAAAGTGAAATTGTCTGATCTGACATTATTATATCCAGTTCGGAGACATTTATCTTGATGAAGGGACTGTCTGATAAAAGAACTGGAGAACCGCCTCAACAGAGCAGATATAGGAACAGAATATTCAAGAGCCAGTCACTGGACAATTAATTTATGGAGCACCTGAATAAAACAGAGTCCTGATTCAAATGAAGATGAATAATATTTCTTGAGCTATGGATATTTCTATTCTCACAACTTTATTTTCAAATGTAATTTTTATTTAAAAATGGCTTCATTTCTTCCAAATAGTCTGAAGTTCATTCCGAATTCTGAAGTAAGAAGTATGCTGAAGAAACCAAATATGAAAAATAAAGACTTGGACGTGGCTTACCAGACGAATGATATTTTGAAAAATATAATAAATGACAATGAAGACAAAACTCCATTGTCGGATGGATCAGGTTCTTTCGAATCGAGTTGGTTTTTGCCCAAACCGTCATATTGAACTTCTTCCAAAAGAATACAGGAACATATAAGTAGTTCCTTGAATGTGAAGATCAATTTCAAAAATGGGAACCACCTTACACACGTTAAAAGAAAGAGGTTTTTCCTTATTGTTGAAAGATTGCTCGCGTTCAGCCTATTCCCAAAAAAGGAAGAAAAAATCTTTCAAATAACTGAAGACCAGATGCTTTGTTATCAGTAATATATCAAAAATCATGGAAGAAACCGTGAACCACCATATCCTTGAATGTCTGGAAGACTTTAACATATTGAGCGATTATCAATATGGCTTTAGGAAATGAAGATCAACGGGTGACCTTCTATCGTATGTCACCCATATTTGGAATAACTTAATCCAGAAACATGGAGAATCAAGATCTGTTACGCTTGATATTTCTAAGGCCTGTTGGAGCATTTTTTATATCGCTCTCCAGCTACCTGAAAGAACGTTCCCTGCAATTGACTGTCGATGGATATCTCTCGAATACTTTTACCATTAACGCTGGTGTTTCCCAACTCTGGTGTTCTCCAACGCTGGTCTAAAAAATAAATCAAAATCAATTCCAGAGCACGTCAATATAGATCCGGAAACACTCAATAATTTTTACTGCACAATTGCTCAAAAACTAACTTCATTCCTTGTTCCTACTTCAAATCCTATGGATTATTTAAATAATGTAAATATGCCCAACAACTTTCACTTGGAAGACACAAATTTATCAGAGCTGAAAGAGATCTTGCAAGAAAATAAAAACAAAAATGCAACAGACATTGATGAAATTTCAGTAAAAATTTTAAATAACCTTCCCGATTCCGCTTTGAATACACTAGTGATGGCTATAAATAAATCCTTTTCCTTTGGAAATTTTCCTTCTTGTCTAAAAACAGCTCTTGTAATTCCTATTTTCAAAGGTGGTAATGCAGAAGATCCAAATAACTTCAGACCTATCTCCATGCTCTCAACACTCTCAAAAATCATAGAAAAAATGGTGAAAAAAGGGTATTAGCTTTTCTTTATAAATACAATATATTAACCAACTGTCAATTTGGCTTTCAGAAGGCAAAAGGCATAAATGATGCAATCTTTTCCTTTTTTGAACATGTCTACACACATCTCAATGATGGTGAGGTCGTAGATGCAGTATTCTGCGATTTCTCCAAAGCTTTTGATTGTGTAAATCTTGAACTTCTTTTGCAAAAGTTGAACTACTATGGCTTGAGAAGAGTGTGTAATGAATGGCTCAGGTCTTACTTACGTGATAGAAAACAGTTAGTGAGATCAAACGAAAAACTATCACACATGAAGGATATCTTATGGGGCGTACCACGAGGATCAGTACTAGGCCCGATTCTTTTCCTTATTTATGTAAATGACCTGGTGACTCTCTCAATTCAAAGAAGTTTCACCATCTTTGCGAATGACACCACGCTCCTTTGGCATGGAAAAAACACTTCTAATATGAAAGAAACTATCTCTAGTGATTTAGAAGTTCTGAAAAAATGGTGTGATGCAAACTACTTGTGCTTTAATATTAAAAAAAACAAACCTACTCACCTTCAGCTGTAATATTAACAATGTATACTTGAATGGACAAATTCTTGAGAATAAAAAGCAATCCAAATTCCTGGGTACAATTTGTTAAATTTTATTTTCTATTGTTATATTTCATCTATTAGATATGTGAATTTAGTTTTGCTCAAATTGTGTTTCTGTGTACTTGTGTTTTTGAATAGTTTCTTTTCTCTTATTCTTTGAAGTGCTATATATACCAAATTTTTCAACAAGCTTTGTCAATGAGATTGTATTTTCTTGGACAATGAAGTACATGTCTATTCTAAATACCACTGGTATATTTCATTTATACGACTGGTTTCGGGTTTGACCCCATTATCAAGTATAAAACTGAAATCTTAAGTTTGAAATATCGGTTATATTAGAATTTTCACGTGTGCTGCAAGGACAGGTATTTGAGAGACAGGTAGTTGGACGAACCAGGAGCCACACTGAAAATTTTAGGGGTTGTTAAACTTGTAAATTCAAGAGGGGAGACCTAGATGAATCGAGTTTCACGTTTAAGGGTATATATTTCTGGTTTTTAATTTATTTGTTAATTTCCATGGCCTCCAACAAATTCATGTTCTCCCTTTATTATATCTGTGTAGGATTTTGAGGTTATCTTCATTTATCTTATGGTTTGATTTTTGAAGATGTTCGTACATTGCGGATGTTTTGTCCAAACTGACGTGTTCACGCAGTCTTATGTCAAAATTTCTACCGGTTTGACTTGTATATACTGCAGAGCATTCGCTATACTCTATTCTATATATACCTGATTTTTCATTCTATCCCGTTTGGGTTTCACATTGAACAGGGTATTGTATATCAACGACTCATTGTGGAAAACAAAGAATCCAATATAATGCTTTGCTGATGACAACACACTTATCTCGTGATTCAATGTGGATTCCAAGACATCGACTGAGGATGCATTTCTTCACCGGCAGCAGGAGGTTGCATATAGTAATGAGGATCTACATGTGATTTTGAATTGGCGTGAAAATAACCAGGTTCAGTTCAATGCCACGAAAACCCAGGCTTCTCAAAAGCTTTGAACAGTGTTCCGAACCAGAAAACTGTACACACCTCAGTGAACTGTCCAGTTCACAAAAAAGTAAATTGAACGTAAATTAAAAAAGTTTTTCTGTTCCTAGTAAAAAGTATTTCTCACAAAAATAAAATTTTTCAACTCCCCGAGAGATTCAATTGTATGAACTACAAATTATAGTTTCTACGAACTATTCCAATTAAAAGCAGGGTTACTGTTAAGTTAACTATATAACATTTTTTCAAAAAAATACAATCAACAAATATAATTCCAAAGTCAACTGAATTTCTAGTTGGGTAATGTGAAGCGAAACATTGAATGTTGACTTTTTTTGTATATTTGAAAAATATAATTGTACGATATTTTCCCTAGTTAACTTCGTTAAATCACGTTTTCGATAAACCACATCACTGGGCGTTTTATGATTTGCTCTGATTGTTGTTATATGATATTTAAGCAGTGGTTGGAGTAACATTTACTCATAGCCTGTACAAGATTGCGACAAGTATTTATAACTTTATAATAAAATAAAACGCATTTTTAAAGGAAAAGTAAAAGGCAAGGCTGATTGACTTCGATAGGAATGTGAATCAGTATAAAACTATGTTGGTGTTGATTATATCATGATACAAAAACAATACCACATTTTACATATGAAGCAACAAACATTTTCGCATTCTTGGTGGAATACTCAGTTTTTGGTCACGACATGATTATACGTTGATAGAGGAAAAATAGACTAATAATAAAATCCGATAGCGCAATGCTGTTATGTTCGATGAAAATAATCAAGGTAGACGGTGTTTATAAATAAATCCTTGAAGAATAACAATCAAATCATTGTCATTTGTAGAGCAGAAAAAAATATCACTTTGATTGAGAAAGGATTTTTCAACTTCAGATTAAACTATAATCAACAACTATGAATCTATATAATGAGAGTTTGCATAGCTATGGATCTTTGACAGTATTTTGAAAAATATTTTCGAAAAAGTGTCATCATTTTGATTCAAATTAATTCAAACAATATCATTTGTTATTCTACAAGAGGTTACTCGAGATATTCCGTTCGATAGGCATTCTTTAAAATCTGTTATATATTCCATAATATGTCAAAACTGACAAACCAAAAACAACCTCTCGCGTTACAGATAAGTGACAGTAACAGTACTTCATCACTCAGATACTTTTGATGCTGAACACGGTACCGACATAGTGAGACTTGTAGGTTCTTTCATGTCAAGTTGTTTTTATTAAAAATAAAATGTCTAAAATTATCTAGATGCATTGAACATATACAGTGTGACCCATTTTTAATGGAAAAAACCCCCTAAAATTTGAAGTTGTAAATCAATTTTAATAATTTTTTTTTCAAATGTCAAGTACTGAAAGGTCTACCTTGGGACGAAATTTGGAATGTTTTTTAGGCATACTACGATATTTTTTCTCAGTTCGAAAATCGGGATTTTTTATTAGCGATTTTTTTTTTAGAAAAAATCATTTCGCCACTGGATTCAGAGTGCCTCTAAACAGGTATGACCAAAATTTCATAAAAAAATATTCATTTTCAACATAGTTATGACAACTCAAAAATTCGAAAACTCNGAGTGTTTTCATTAAAAATGGGTCACACTCAATATTCTTCAATTAAAAACATTGGAAGACAGCTAACAAAATGAAATCATGATTTTTGGAACATCACGTATACAATTTTTTTCTAACCAATAACTTTAAAGAATATTTGGGGTGCGACCACATTATTTTCAAAATTCGAAACAACTTCAATTAACGAATATTGTCGCCACAAAAATTTTTGAAATGTTTGAAAACAAACGTTCGTTTGAAATGTGTTTTTATGGCTGTCAACTCTCTACAAACGACAACCCTCTGAAATCGAAACTTAAGCATGAGCATTAACGAGGTTTTATCTTTCATCATGGTATTACCACACGGATTGGACGATACACAGTGAACATCGACAGTGTTACAGTTGGGAACTAAACAATTTTCACATGCCTGTCGACTGAATGAGTAGAACGGACCACTCATGCTAACCAACCGAGTATCGAGAACTGTCTGACCAAGAATGCATGATTTGTTACTCTTCGGAAGTTTAATATAATACTATCAACCCGACCTGACTTCGCTTGGTGATAGTTTCACATCAGCTTATAACTAATAATAATGACTTGCAACAAAATTCACTCAAAAACAAAATATGTTCATGACTATCGATGTTAATTTTGGAATCAAGTACCTATCTATTACAAAACAAAAGTGTGACCTTGAAATTCAAAGTGACAGCTACGTAAAACAGAACTAATGCAATTGCAGTTTTTCTTCATTACGGGGGTCGCACTGGTTTGTGACGCCGCTTAAATCAATTTTCTCTATCGATAGTTTCAATTTTGCAATAATCAGTGTGAAGAAGTTAATAATTCGAATTATACAATTCTTCAGTGGAAACAACTATGTTTATTTGAACTTTGTTAAGCTGATTTTGTTATCATATACAGGGTGGGGCACTGAAAACGAAACAGATCGAATATCTTCAAAACACATGTGTTCTGAAAAAAATGCAAAAACACGTCGATTTGTAATCCAAGGGGGATATCTTCTTATCATAACCTCAACTATCATACCTCTTCCCTCACCTCTCGGTGACTATCACCCAAACAATTCGAAATGGGAAAGTAGTAAGTGTGACACATCGTTAAAAAAGTAATTTCATAAGGGATTCAGCCATGTCAACTTCAGCTACCTAACTTTCGATTTTAGCGCCTTCTTGCGGGAAAAAATCTGTTCCGTATTCCAAATTATGATACTTCATTCGCAAGCTAATTTGACATAAATTCGGTGACAATGCATTATAGAGTTTTTCTAGGGGAAAAAACAAGATGACGGCTTCACAATGGCGGACAAGATTTGCAATTATGATCCGATTCGATTCAAGTGGTGGTTTTCAGGGTCGGAAATTATGAATTGTTTTTCAATGCAAAAAATCAAGATGGTGGCTCCAAAATGGCGGACGAAATTTGTAATTATGATTTGATTTAACCCGACATCGAAAACGAATTCTTCAAAACACATGTGTTGTGAACATAATGCAAAAACACGTAAATTTTAAATCCAAGGGGGACAAATCCTATCGTTACCTCAACTGTCATACTTTTCTCCCCACCACTTGTTCACTCATACAATTTGATCAGGTAAAGTATTAAGGGTGACCCAGCATTGAAAAGGTAATTCCATAAGGAATTCAGACATGTGAGTGTTCGCTACTTAACTTTTCATTTTGGCGCTCTATTGCAGGAAAAACAACTGTTTCGTTTTTCAATTTATATTTTATTTGATAGGTGATGTGAACAATTCACGGAAAAAGAACATAACTTGATAATTGGAAAATTGTGCATAAATTTAACTAAGATCATTCCAAACTACATTGATTCATAGTAGATGTTCGAAGTGTTTTCCATTCACTGCCATACATGAGTATAAGTTCGTTTCAAAACGTTGTCTGACGTTTTGGAGCATGTCTGTTGTTCTTTGTCGACATTCAGTAATAATACGTTGACGTAACTCTGCTAACGAACCTGGCTGAGTGGCGTAAATTTTACTTTTTAAATGGCCCCACAAAAAGTAATCTAAAGGGTGAAATCTGGAGATCGCGGGGCTATTCAATGCATCCTCTTCTTCCAATCCAATGTCTGTGAAATCTTTCATCCAGGTACTGACGAACCGCTACAGCAAAATGTGGAGGAGCTCCGTCCTATAGGAATATTAGGTGATCCTCAAGGTATCGGTTATCGTTTTCTATTATGTCCGTTAACGATGGATCAACGGTATCTTCGAGTAATTCCAAATACATATCAAATTACCTGGTAGAAAAAATGGACCAATAATACGATCGCCAAATATTCCACCTCAAACATTCAGTTTTTGTGGATATTGCGTATGTACTTGGTGAAACACTCTTGAATTGCAATCTGACCAGTACCGACAATTATGTCGATTGACAATCCCGTTGAGATAAAAACTGCATTCATCCGAAAAACAAATATTGAAAACGAAATTTGGATCTTGTATAGCAGGTTCACTCATGATTTCTCAAAATTGTATTCGACGATCAAAGTCGTCTTCGTTATGTTCCTGAAACAGTTTAACTTTGTATGGATGGAATTTGTGAGATTTCAAAATTCGCCCGACGGTACGTCGACTTACTCCAGAAAATTCGGCAAGCTTTCGTGTACCAAGAGTTGGATCCGCAGCAACCTGTCCTAGAACTGCTACCTCCACTGCTTCGTTTCTTACTGGATTTTCAATTTGACGTGTTTTATTTGCCACAGATCCCGTTTGTCGAAATTTTGAAATTAGTTCCAAAACGTATTTACGAGGTACGTTTTTGTTTGTGTGTTGCTCATTGAAAATTATACTGGCTTTGTTGGCACATTCATTATTTTTGCAATAATATTCAATTATTTCTACCCTATCCTGAATATAATAAACCAGTTTTTATTTCACTCGTTGATGTACGTGACGTACTACTGTCAAGAAACTGACACAAATAAGCACTGAAACAAAAGGTTTTTTATTATACCAATACATAGGCGTAGTAAGTCAATTGTTATTCCAAAGGTACGAACCCACACAGCACTAGATATTCATGGAATATTCCCTGTATATCATAAAACGAACGTATATATTCCAAATATTCATAGAATATTCTTGGAATATATACATGCCTTTAGAATATTCATAGAATATGCTTGAATGCATATGGTGATTATTCCCGAAAGAATGTGCATAGAATGTCTATAAATGGATTATTCTCCCTTGAATATTCTAAGAATATTGTCGATCGAATATACCATATGGTATATTCTTAGAATATATCCCCACGGTATATTTTGGAATATTCTATACAATGGAATTTTGAATTATCTTATAATAACGTATTCAAATAATTCAATATTATTAAAAACAAAAATATTTGAAGATCTTAATCGAATGCGTAACCTAATGTATATAACCCTGATAGTGTTAACCAGTTTTTGAACTCAACGCGAAGATTCTGGATGAATTGCTCCAACAGCAACTGTTGGAAACGACAAAAAAATTTGAATGGGCCAATAAATGGACCAATTGCATCAATAAATTGGTTAATTCTCATCCTATTTGTCTTTTTGTATTTGAAATTATTCAATTACAAAGCGAAAAATCCTGGAAACAGAGAAATGGGGAAGTGAAGAATTGGAGTAAACGTTTCTCATTGGTCAATTGAAGTGTAGCGCGCGACAGTCGAATAAGCTCTGTGAAAGCGGCTGTCCCTTAATGCTTGGTACCTTTGCGTTAAGTTCGACATTTGATTCAACTAATGTCATCAAATAACTTCAGAAATGCTCAAAAACGTCAGACGGCGTTTCGAGAATAACTTATACTCATTTATTGCAGTTCATGGCGAACACTTTGAGCGTCTACTGTTAAATAAAGTAGTTTGCGATGATTGGATTATGTAATTTTTTCAATTGTTGTTCTTTTTTCGTGAATTGTTCACATTACCTTTCAAATAAAATGTTTCCCCATTGTCCCTCCTGGATTTAAAATTGACGTGTTTTTGCATTATGTTCACAATACACGTGTTTTGAAGAATTCGTTTTCGGTTTCGGGTTAAATCGAATCATAATTACAAATTTTGTCCGCCATTTTGGAGCAACCGTCTTGATTTTCTGCATTGAAAAACACTTCATAATTTCCGACCCTGAAAACCACCACTTATCAATTTTGAATCAAATCGGTCCATAATTGCAAATCTTGTCCGCCACTGTGAAGCCGCCATCTTGTTCTTCCCCCAGACAAACTCCATAATACATTATCACCGAATGTATGTCAAATTAGCTTGCGAATGAAGTATCATTATTTGGAATACGGAACATTTTTTTCCCGCAAGAGGACGCCAAAAAAAAAGTTAGGTAGCTGAAATTGACATGGCTGAATTCCTTATGAAATTACCTTTTTAACGATGTATCACACTTACTACTTTCCCTATTCAATTTTTTTGGATGATAGTCACCGAGGGGTGGGGGAAGAGGTATGACAGTTGATGTTATGATGTTCAGAACACATGTGTTTTGAAGATATTCGATCTGTTTCGTTTTCGGTGCCCCACCCTGTATATTATAATTTCAGCAAATGAACATAGGTAATTATCTTTCCTATTATTTTTATCTTTCAAAATTTTGAAAATGGTGTAATAGCCGAAACCGGTAAACAATAAAGAAATATAGTGGAAAATAGACAAAAGTGTGTTTTTGTACTGTATCCTCAGTGAACATGAATTTCCACAAAATAAACAAGTCGTCAATCGAAGAAGAGAAAAATTTTTATCGTTATTATCATCATTATTATCATTATGTACGTGAAATTCTAAGGCAACTACCGTTTCCATTGATTAGGGAAATATATTGTATCCATCTGAATATCTTTCCAGTTAGTTCATTGTATGTGAACATTAAGGAGGAAGTTTATATAAACTGTTTTTCTTAAAATCACCTCAGGAATATGTTTCTTGGATATTTCAACGTACTCATGTTACACCCTGTAGAGGTGAAGCAATTAACTCTCACTGCAACATCTTCGTTCCTTCGGGGCATCAAACTTCGAAAGATAGGGAGCTCGTGAATCCATAATTCGCAGACGTTTCGACACATAAGGGTTGTTGTTAGTTTAGAAACGATGACTAGTTAACGAAAAAAATCATTTAAAAATTCACATACTCGCGTCTGATATCAGAGAGTACTAATTTTACTGCGGTATTGCTCCACAGAGGGTTTTGTTGATACTTTCTTTGTTACTTTGTTCTATATGAATGTTTGTTTGTGTCTCTCTTTCAAAAATTGTGTACAACAAAACCACTAGTCAATAATATCAAAGCACACAAATTTGGGATATCACTCAGGTGAAACATTGGAATTAATCAGAATGAATATTCTAATTTTTTTTTAAAACCTCACTTGTGATAAAACCTCGATTAAGAAAAAGGTAAATATTCGTTTTGAGGGCACTCGGCGATATTGAAAAAATGTTTGAGTATACTTACATATTTTGATGCGTAGATTACGAATCCGAAAAAAAAAGCGGCGCTCTCCCTTATTTACAAAGTTACGGCCCTTCAAAGTTCAGAAAAGGGCAACTTTTCAAGCCTTCTTTTTCACAAAATAAACTATTTGAAAACATTTATTCACTAGGTCACCTTTACATCTTATTCCTCCTTCTTTAACACTTTTCACTTCAATAATCAATATTTTTCCAATATAAATGTTAAAAAATGTACGGAGCTGCTTTTTGATTACATATCTCTGTATTTTACGTTTTTTAAGGTTAATGGCATGGTTGGTACGACTGATGCAGTCAATATTCCTAAAGTCATTTAAATGTTTTTTACCTTTATTCTTTAGATCGTGAATTGGTTTTTGGTGCTGTATTACGAATTTGAAATAGTAGGCGGCGGCAAATACCAACTGCTTTTTTCTGAAATATCACTAGTAACTAACTAACCTAGAAATAGAAGAATGTCACCAGGAGAAGCATTCGTTTTTAAATTAAGTTTTTTATAAGAAAAATGTTGATTATTGAAGTGAGAAGTGTCAAAGAAGGAGGAATAAGGTATAAAGACCTAGTGAATAAATGCTTGTGTTTTCAAATAGTTTATTTTGTGAAAAAGACGGCTGAAAAGTTGCCCTTTTCTGAACTTTGAAGGGCCGTAACTTTGCAACATTTTTCCAATAAAAATGTTAAAAAATATACGGAGCTGCTTTTTGGTTACATATCCCTGTATGTTACGTTTTTAAGGTTAATGGCATAGTTGGTACAACTGATGCAAGCTTTCGTTTTTATTTCTTATAAGAAAATTGTTAATTGTTGAATTGAAAAGTGTCAATTAAGGAGAAATAAGGTGTGAAGGTGACCTAGTGAATAAATGCTTGTGTTTTCAAAAAGTTTATCTTGTGAAAAAGAAGGCTGAAAGGTTGACTTTTCTGAACTTTGAAGGGACATAACTTTGTAAATAAGATAGAGCGCCGCTTTTTTTCTTTCGGATTCGTATACTACGCATCAAAGTACGTAAATAAACTCAAAAACTTTTTCAAAATCGCCGGTTGCCCTCAAAACGAATATTTATCGAACATTTTTTTTGAACACGAGAAATGAAATTTGAAATACCACAAAGCCTATCGCACCTTGGTGCACCTTACAGGTAAATAAACCATGTTGTTTAACTCTTAAGATTCGTCCTAAGTATATGACAAGTCGCCCTGTAGATTGTCCGTTTCCATCGATTGATTTTGAATATCAAAGTATAAGAATAACGTGAGATAAGATAATTCATTCAACAAAAAAATCATTATGTAAGTAGTTGACCCACCTGAAAAATCTACTGACACTTAGAAAAACTGGCACTCCTAAAGCAAAATCACGATTGAAGAAATGCGATTATAAAACCCGCTATTCTATTACTGGACACCACTCCGTTCAATAATCGCCCGCTGACTAAACAATAAACAATAAACATTTGAAATCGTTACCTCAACGAAAGCACTGCCCGCCACCTGTGTGGATTTAGCAGCCAAAATTTCGCAGCCACTTCGGTGGAATCACTCGGACAATCAGAGGCGTCGTTGGCTGCAGAAAGTATTTTTTCCCTGAGGAAATGAAGAGTGAATGACAATATCATCATTGAAAAATTAAAAAAATAAGCTCCATATCATCGAAACGCGATACACTTCATATTCACAGGGAGTATAAATATTAGCATACAATTCGTAACAGCATAAAAATTCCTCAGTGGGGAGATAAGGGATGAATAATGATATCATCAATGAAAAATGAAATCGTGGAACCGTGTGGAATCCCGGTATCAACTTCATATTCACGGAAAACGTTGAATATTAGCCTACAATTCGTCACAATGGCATGAAAACTCCCAAGAGATGAGGGATGAATCTTTGAAAAATGAAAAAATGAAACACTACTCTCTCACTACTCTCTACAACAGCACGAAAATCGCTCATCAAAGGTTAAGGGCAAATAATAATATCACTATCAACAGATGTAAAAATTAATCTGTACATTATGGAAATGTGATATCAACCTCATGCTCACAAAGGGTGTTGAATTTCACAGCAACAGAATCTATCACCGTGGGAATGGGGCGTAGCGATTAATATTGGTTTAAAAAAATTCTCAAATCCATAAGAATTGTTGAATATTACTTAACAAGAAATAGGGGTGTGAAACATAACATACATTTTATAAAATAAAACTTTGTAGCTTCACATCTTGAAACGTGGTGTCAACTTGAAATTCACAAGGAGTGTTATTAGTCGTATTTTGTGAGGTTGCAGTCAGATTAGTAAGGCTGTTACAAAGAAGAGTCTTCATTATCTGTCAAGCTATCGGTACAAAATAGTTTCTAAGATTAAGAAGGATAAAATGGTGGATGAAAATACAGCCAAAAAGCTGACCATCTATAATGCAGTAACTCGTAGATTTTACTCTTTGCCTAAAGTACACAAACCTGAACTGTCGATGAGACTCATTGTGTCATCAATAAATTCATCTAACAGCAAACTGGCTAAATGGTTGGCCAATATTTTGTCATATAATATTGACAACGAGTTTTATGTGAAAGATTCTATTTCCTTTAGCAATATTATTAATGATTATAAACTTCCTGAAGATTATGTATTAGTGAGTTTTGATGTAGTTTCACTTTTTACAAACTTGCCTTTAAATGTAATAACTAATAGCTTACAAAACCACTGGAATGTCATCTCTCAACATTATATGCTTGATTTTACAAATTTTAAATCTATTTTAGAGTATATTTTTGACTCCAACGTCCTAGTTTTTCAGGACACTTTTTATAAAGAAATTTGTGGTACCCCAATGGGTTCAACCATTTTTCCCATTTTAGTAAATTTTGTTTTAGATGACCTAATTATGAATGTAAAAGATAGAATCCCTGTTAATATTCCTTTCATCAAACAATACGTGGACGATTTGATCCTATCTGTTCCTCGTGGGAGAACTGAGGAAGCGTTAACAACTTTTAACAGTTTCAACGAGCATTTACAATTCACTGCTAAGGAAGAAGGTAACAACAGTTTACTATTCCTAGATATGCGTGTATGCAGAGATCCAGATAATGTCCTACGTACAAGATGGTACAGGAAGCCATGTGCTAGTAACAGGTTACTGAACTACCATTCTTACTATCCAACGAAGATGAAAATAAACTTAGTCCTAACCATGAAGAACAGGGTGATCAATCTAACATATCCACTTTTTAAAGACGAATGTATTAAAGAATTAAAAGGTATTCTTCTTGAAAATTCATACCTTTGCAAACTTTTGAGTAAACTACTGTTTAGCTCCTCTTCCACAGTCATGAATACTTTTCCAAACAATTTAAGTATTTCCATAAATAATAATAATCAAAATTATAATTCAAATATTTCAAATAATGAATGGATACCTCCGAATTCATTATTTTTTAAAACATTACCATATTTTCAGTCTTTAACACCTAAACTCCTGAACGTTTACAAGAGTGAACATATTAAATTTGCTCAATGCATCGTTACTACTACTGATAGTCTTCTTTCCAAAATTAAAACTCCGTTGAAAACTTCAGGAGAGTCAAATGTAGTATATGAAATTCCTTGTCATACATGTGATAAGACATATATTGGACAAACATCTAGAATTTTATCTGGACGCATAACGTCACATAAAAGTGATTGTAACACAAACAGAACTACCTGTGCACTTGCAGAGCATGTCATTAGCACAAAACACTCAATGAACTACACCGAAGTTAAAGTTTTGTGTACTGAAAGCAATTTATAAAAACGGTTGTTTAAAGAAATGTTCTTTAACAAGAGGAATACCAATAACATGAACAGAAAGACTGAGCTGAACAACCTCAGCAGTATCTATAATTACATCTTAAAACTGGAACTAATTCCTCCAGGTTACCCAAGCAACAGTGTTTGGTTTTGGGCGCAGTGCTGAGTCTGTCAAAAACCATTCACTTCATTTTGTGAGTGTTTGGCAGCACTGTACCTAGATTCAGATACTTTTGATTTTGTTTGTGTCAACCATGATGTTGGTGTGCCTTTTGGTGATTTACTGTCAAACAATCAAACTTCAAATGTCTTTCCATAACGTCAATTATCAAATTTCAAACATTTCCTCTCTCTTTATGGTTGTTACTACGCTACCGAGTAAGTGCCAAGCATGGCCAGTGAAATGATTTTTTTAAATTTTTAAATGTTCAAATAGAATAAGTTTTTTGTACTTTTTTTCTGAAACTCTAAAATTGAATGTTCTACATGATTGTTCTATATGATGAAAAGTATCAACTCTCTTTTTCTCATTGCCACGCCTGACTTTCTACTATAACCTCAAGTTGATCAGTAAAATTTTATTCAAGCTTTCGGAAATATATTTTTTTCCTTTATCAAGAATATATACAAAATAAAGATCATGTGAATATTATACAGTAATAGATATGTTACAAAAACTCACCAAAGTTAGTATAGAATTTAAAAAAAGGCATATAAATCCAAACATAAAAACAAATGCAAAATTTGACGTTGAATTATAATAATCACATTTTCTTTGGTGCTGTAACAAAATTTTCAACGTCAAATTTGGTTGTCGTTTAATTTTTGAATTATTGGAATTCTCAATAAAATGTAAGCTATGTATACAATTTTTGCTATATGATCATATTATAAATGTGAGTGTACCTATTAATTCACAGACAGCTAACTACAAAAATAGGTACTGAGGGCCCTCGTTTCTAATATTCATTAGGAAAAACATCATACATATGCTCAATTACCCTTCAACCAACCCTGTCAAATGAAAGTGTTCTGTAATTATAAAACAGGCTCCAAATTACCATTTGTATACTATTCATCTCAACTGAAATTAGTAATTTTCATTTCATCTGAACCTATATCTTTCGACATAGTTTACTTGTAAAATAAATTTCTCTACTAACTTCATTGAATGAAAAATATTAGATAACAATGAAACATTCAAAGATGACGTACCATACGTCACTTTTACTTTAGGAAGGAAAAGTACGACTTTGCTTCCTACAATGAGGTCAGGAAATGTATACTTTCGATAGAGGTAGGCGGAAAACATATTCATTGTCTATTTCTCAGTAAATTTTCTTCCTAATAAAAGTGTGTGTATTACTTGAAACCCAAAGTGAACTACGTGCAAATACACAAAGAAACAAAAATGCTAAATATTTCTCTTTGTCACAACTTCGGGAGTTTAAAGTTTCAATAAGAAAGTTACATTGTCAAAACAATTTATTTGCAGTAAACAATCAATTAAGGAATTATTGAACTTTATCTTCGAAGATAAAAATGAAAACAACAATAAAAATTAATTGGCGCTCCGGGGCGACTTCATTGATTCCAGTGGCGTATTTGCTTTTTCAGCTGCAAGAAAACCCGGAAAAACTTGCAGCACCACATCATCTGGAGATCTTGATCTGCCAATGTCCTCTTTCATAAAACAAAATGTAGGGTGTCTTCAGAGGCTCCAATAGATTCAATACATCGCCAGAACACTTCGTGACCCCACTATCGTCAAACTTAAACCAGCCCGTTTCGTCTTAGACCAAGGCGTATTAATGACCAAATTCAACGCCAGAACTATAGTGAACAATGACTTCTTGAATATTATAATAGTGGTCTGCTAGATTGAAATGTTCACCTATTTCGAACCTTCGTAAGAGTTTCTTGCTTCCGTCAGAGGTTGAGTCTTGTTTGAAGATTGATATTAGATTGACTGGTTGGTTTGAAGGTGATTGACAATGTTTCATGATGAATTTCACTAGTTCGGACTTCCATTGTCTAATATATTCCAGCGATTTCAAATCATTTTATATATCAGACAATGGAAATCCGAACTAGTGGAATTCAGATTAACTGGTGCCTCAGATTTACTTGTTTCCTTATAGCAGTCAGTTAGTTTGGCACATGTTTGGCAGTATACAGTCGATCATCACCTGTTAAAAATTCCATTTTCAGATGATTTAACAATAACCTTTGCACGGACTGGTTATTAGTCATATCAGGAAACACTAGATGAAGTTCCATAATATTCTTAGAATATTATGAAGGCTGAAATAAAATATCATACGATACATGTCACTTAGTTGTTATTGCATTACGTACTGGTTACGTAAAATATAATTACATTCAGAAAATGAAGATTTCTATTGTGATAACGTTGTATTTTTCGAATATTTCAATTGATTCAATTGGGGATTCATCATAACTTTAGGAATACAAAAATCATCTCTAGTAACTTCATTTTCCACTTCCTCTTCCATAATTCTTCTTTCACGTGAGTCTTAAATTTCTATAGTACACTAATTTTAAATGAAATTTTCCACAGGAGGGTCACATCATTCTCATTTTCAATGTTCATATATTCTTAATCGAGTTTTGCAAGAGTCCCCATATTTTGAAAAACAGTCTCTACATTCAGAACAATATTCAAAGTTTGTTTGAAGGTGATTGACAATGTTTCATGATGAATTTCACTAGTTCGGATTTCCATTGTCTACTATATAAAATGATTTGAAATCCCTGAAACAACTAAAAAAGAAGAATTGAAAATGAATAGCTGAAAATTATTAACCAAAATAAACCTGAAATGAAATAATAGTGAAATAAAATGCAAGTAAAAATAGAACAATTGAATAAATAAAAATAAAGAAATGAAACAAGGAAAATAAAAATAAAAAATGGAGAGATTCCAAGTCACGTTAGTTCACGACGTTTCGATTGTTAGTATCTACAATCGTCTTCGGGTGATTTTCAGCTATTCATTTTCAATTCTTCTTTTTTAGTTGTTTCAGGGATTTCAAATCATTTTATATAGTAGACAATGGAAGTCCGAACTAGTGAAATTCAATATTCAAAGTATCTCGTTTTATTTCATACTTCCCGTTCGGTAGACATTGCTTTTGAAGAAAATTATTGATATTGGCGTGTTTATTAGTGATGTCATAGACAACATTCCCATTGCCTAATGTTTGAAATTCAAAGGGAGATACAATTTTTCCTGGCTCAGGAGCTTTAATGGAATAGGCTTTCTTACAAAAATTTTATGTTCCATATTTGAATCAATAAACTATTGAGTTCACTCAAAAATTATTTTAAATTCAACAACATTTAAATTTCAAACTGATAACTGTATTGTGTATTTATTGGTTCATGATTTATATTGTTATATTGTTTGGATTTGAAATATTCACATAATGATATATTAGTATAAGAGAAAATGAAGATGTTTTATCAGATTAATCCGATGAATCTTCGTCGAATGTCATAATTGAAGGTTCTAAAATTCTCCCAAATCAATGGTCTAATTTCCACATGCCATCCTCTTCTTTTGTATATAACACGTTCAATACAATTCCGCTATTTTTTTGGATCGACCAATTTTTAGGGGCTCCTTGAAAAATACTTCATGTTTTTTTTACAACGCTTCACTTGAGCCCAAACGAGTTCAATTGGATTTAGTTCGCAATGTTAACGGAGCCAACGCAGAATGAAAATATTTGGATTCTGTGCCATCTTGTCGACTACATGATACGTGAAACGAGCTTCATTTAAACATACTGTGGTATGATTTTTGTCGAAGACACTCAATGCTATCCACTTTTTTCCTTGCACAAGTTCTTTCAACTTCCACAATCACCGAGTTAGGTGTTCTTCAAACACATCGCTGTTCATATCTTCATGGAAATGCTTCAACACAAATATCACTAAACGACCCTCAACAAAACCATCAAGACAACTTTCATTCTTCTTAAAATGCTTGACGTGTTTTGCCACATCTTTTCACAGGTATATCATTCGTTGAGTCCAAATTCCGCCCAGATCTTTCTATGCTCACATTTATCACACTTTTACCTGCATTAGCAATTCCTAATTGGAATTGAATTCCTTTCTGCTTCAAGGCTCCCATTATTTCGTCGAGGGTCGATATTTTTCTCTTAAAATCAATTCGCAAGTTTGTAATTTTCATCAACTGGCACAATTTCTCTCTCCGAAGATGGTTTTAGTAATTTCACAGCTTCATTTTTTCTCCCATTCTTGAATTTGTATGTGGATGATTGTGAAACTTCCTCATTTGCGAACACATTTCCCCCAGAGAATCAACAGTATATGAAAGATTTTGGTGTATGGAAGTGTCATATACCTTAAGAATAACAATCTTTTTTTAACAAAAAAGTTGATTTACTCAGTCGTTTTTACTGGAGAGAAAACTGAAAACTTCAGATAATAAAGTATATAATTACAACACTATTAGATGGTATTGAACCATAACGTCAACCTCTTTTCCAGCAAAAATTGTAAATATCTCAGGTATTCCTGATTCAATCAGGTGAGCTGTGTAGGTATGTAATACATCAAAAACAGCTCTTTATAGAAAGCATCGAAAATTCATGTCGAAATTCAAAAGTAAAAACAATTTTAGGTGTTTAATCAAAAATAATATCCAAATCAATGCGAGTGCTTCATATTTTCGTTACTCACCATTTACATACAACTATAAAAACTCTTTTAATATTTGTTCCACAGGGTGTTTCAAATTCAATCCTCACCTTTGGGATATCGTAAACTATGAGAGATACGAAGATTATGGGTTGACTAACCATATGTGTGGGCAGGAATTTACAAAGATAGAATTTTGGGTCCTCATTTATTTGACGGAATTCTGAATGGAGAAACCAGTTTTCAATGTCGATTTTCGAAGACTATTTGGATGATCTATCTTTGGCTGAGTATAACAAGATCTGGTTTCAACAACATGATGGTTTGGTGATAAATGGATAGAGAATGGGCCGGTGAGGTGGGCAGCAAGGTCTCCAGACTTAAGTGTTATAGATACATTCTTATGGGGTACACTGAAATATAGAGTTTATTGTCAGAGGGAATATCAAAATATTGAGGACCTTCAACACAGTATTGTTGGAGAGTTCGGAAGATTGAGGAGGAGGGAAATTATTCGTGCAATGGATACTATTCGAAGAAGGGCACAGTTGTGTATCATGAACAAGGCCAGCATTTTGAGCATTTGCTGTGATTTACTTTTGTCTTTACATTTCAGTAAATTATTGTTATTTGTTCAAAGTTATATTTTCATTGAAAAGTACACAATGTCTAATTTACCTCATACACACCTCATTTATCAAATTTCGATTATTGATTTTCTCTCCGTATTTTTTCATTAGCTTATCAAACGAACAAAACTCGGAGAGATTTTGATCCAATAACTTGACCATAGTTCGACGTGGTTGTCATCTTTCGGGATACAAGCTTAAATACATATCCGATGGTTCTATTCAAAAAAAAAGAATCCAATATAGCACCCATAAGAAAAAATAAACTTGATGATGATGGCCGGAAGACGAAGCGTCGGATATCAAATCTGAAAACACCATTATGTAGCAAGGAAAGTGTCAATGTGGAAGTGCAATTTATTTTTGAATTTTTCGAAAAATGAAGCCAGAAAAAAATGAAAACCATTTTCCGAAATTTCTGTTTTTTTCGGATATCTCTAGATATACTCGGAATTTCAGAACTTTCTCAACGGCATATTGTTAGTCAGGTAAACACGCAACTTTGCCTCAGCTTGATCAATAACAATAACAATGAACTTTTGAAATGACTACATTTTTCACTTATTAACAGTCAGTTATGGAAGGCTATGGAACAGTCATTTGAAAATGATTAATAAATCATTTTCAAGTAAGCGGATTAATAACTCCGCTGCTAAAAAAATAGACTTCAGCTTGATATACCGGGTGTCCCACATTTTATGTGACAGGCAATATCTGGTTTGTTGAAGGAGATACACAAAAATGTTTCATACAAAAGTTTTAGGAGTTCATGAGAGCTATATTTTGATATAATTTTTAAAAATACAGGGTGTTTGGTGTAGGTGCTACAGACCAAAATTCCATTTTTTAAAATAGAACGCCCTGTATATCATTACATATTCAGATGCTACGTTAAATT